>VYZV01009737.1:1266-21233 GCA_013401275.1 Pandion haliaetus | reverse complement strand
CAGATGAGCTGTGGTGCCTGAGGCTGTGAATTTGTATTAACACAGCCAGCAGTAGGTCTGCTGCCTGAATTAGAAATGTTCAGTGTGTGTAGTTTCCAACGCGCAGGTGGTGAACTGGGGGACAGATGATGTAGATCCACTATTTTTGACAGATTAAATAATAGCAATTGGCATAACTTGAAATTAATCGTGGAGCTGGAGGAGATCACCTTAGGGAAGAGCTAGCGTATTAATTTCATGCTCATTGTGATAATACTTTGCTTTAGTTCAGGTGCACAAGTTATATTGCAGGATAGGTGGATTTATTGCTTCAATCTAAACAGTTTAACAGTTATTAAGAAAACACATTATTTTGTTTAATGTTACATTTGTTATGTCTTTCTTTTTCTCAAGATCCTGTAGCTAAACTGTGTTCGAATTATGTTTTTTGAAGATAAATGCTTTGTGTGCATATTGGTTTGATGTCATCTTTACATATAGATAACATTTCAGATACAGTGCCTTAGCAATTTGATAATGCAGGCCAGCTGGCACTTATATTTAAAGAACAGAGTAAATTAGAAGGTCCAGTAAGATTTTTATACTACTGGACTGTGAAAGGCATGCTGTATTGATTTGTCTGCCCTGATCTGGTACAAAGGTGAAGATACTACTGAAATGCAGTGGGTTAATGGTGCAGGTAACACGTGCCATTATTTTACGTTGAGTTATTGTGGTCATGGAGTGGCACGTAAGCACAGGCAAAAGTAGTTCTCGGCTAGAAGAGCTGGCCCATCTTCATTTGCTTTGTAGTGTCACAAATATTTATTTCTCCTTGGAATTGTCAGTCTGTATTTTACTTTCCTTTTGTTTTGGAAAGAAGATGTTCTAGTGAACTGTCCTCCTGCCCAGATCTGTCTTGTCTGAGTTTTGGCTTCAGAAAACTGAAATTAGAACATGTAGTTAGGATTTTTCATTTTCTCTTATTTCTGCCTTTCCTGTGAGTTTGGGTTTTTTTGTTTGTCTGTCTCTGATCGTTCGTAACTTTGTCATTTGTCTTAGCAACCCAGATCCTGTGAAATGCTTTCTTCTATTCATGACTTACTAAAGGTGTAATACTGGTCAATATAATGACGATGGCTTCAATAGCTAAAGCGAAAACCCTGTTATCTCTTGGGTGATTTGCATTAGCAGTTCTGTTATGCTGAATTTCAGTGCCTTTTTTGTGAAGGATTTCTTGGTCTGGCAACAGAAGTTATATTGGCAATGTAGAAGTTACATTAATGCTGTAGAAAGGACATGAGATGGGAGTGGTTGTTACAGTGGTAGTGTGTTGAATTCTTTCAGTTATTAGCTAGATAAGAATGGAAAGCTAAATAAATCTTGCATTTGGTATGGGAGTAAATGATGACTGGCCCCATAACACTTCACAGAAATATCCTTCTGTGGTAGATTGCAGTTTCTGTTTGTCCCTGGAGGGTGGCCATTTGGTTGGGCTTGATACTTCACTGCTTTCTGAAACCACTTAGAGCTGGTTGATTCAAGAGGAACCAAAATGCATAAAGTTGGAGAAGATACTGTCTGGAGCCAGAGACATCAATAAGGATGATGGAGAGAGGGTCCAGTTCCATTTTGAAAGAAAATTCATGGATTTCTTAAAAGCAATGATAGCATTTGTATCACCATTTCTCTTCAGGCTGAGAGCTAAGCACTGAGCAAAATTATGTCTAAGATGAGGAGACTGCATATTCCAGTTCTTACCTTTTCCTCTGTGCCAGATGAGGATTCTTCTCAAATGACCCAATTCTCCTTCTCTTATTCATCATCCCTAACTTGGTGTGTGTTGTTTTCCTTCTCTTACTTCTCACCACCTCAGGATGCCCATCCCAGTCAGAGACTGTAAACAGGCAGTGAGTTGCAGACAGATTATCAGTTTCAAAGGAAGGTTAACATGATTAGCTTTCACAGAAAAAGAATAATAATGAAGAGTGAGTGAGATGAGGTGGGAAGTCAGCTGCAATTTTGGTAGAGTCTCAAAACAAATACAGGGCGCTCACTAAAGAAACAATACGAGAATGTAAGAAAATGATAATGTGCGGATGACACATAGGGACAGTAGACATACTAGAGCATAGCGAGCAGAGTAATAAGAGGAGTGGCAGTTCAAATACTGGGTTCTGGAGAGCTTACAATAGCGGCATATGAGTCAAGGCAGACTTACAAGAGGAGGTGATGCTTTTGTACATAAGAATTTGGTTTAGTCTGAGGTGGTGCACTATGTTAGAAGTAAGATCACTCTATGGCTTAAGGTAAAAATACGATTCTTAGTATCATCATCACTCTGTAGGGATCTAGATTGTACTCTTTGAAATTGAGTTGCTTTTCTTCTGAATAATCTTCTAAAATATTTTTTGTCCAAATAAAGCTTTTATTAAATTATCACCATTGCTTTTTAAGGAAACCATCCATATCCAGTGGTATCATCACTGAATATATTTCTATTTAGGATTGTTTGTTTGGGGTTTTTTATCCCATTTTTCCCAAGAATTATAATAAATCATTTTTTCTGTTTCATTTCAAATACCTGGCTTTTTTGGGTGTTGTTTTTTTTCTTTTTTAGTTTGTTGTTTTGTGGGTTGTTTTTTTCCCAATATGGTAAATTTTACTATTAACCTGCAGTTCCTCAGAGAAATTAGTCTCATCTAGAAGTGCATGTAGAATGTGGAGAAATTTACCTGGGATTATATAAAGGTAGGCTTAACAAACTATGTGGGTTTTGATGGTTCTGTCACTGGTACATGGGGAGTAAGGGAGAAATTAGAGTAAAATGTATTTTCATCCTACTCATATACATCACTCAAAGATGTTAATGTAATAGTTGTTGAAGAGTCTGTGCAGGGGCTGCTATACCATTACTTCACATATAAGTTATATTCCATGGTTACAAATCTTTTCTCTGATAACTTCTTAAAACAAAATAGAATTGATGTAACTGCCTAGCCCAAAATGTCATCTTTTAAAATGGTAGATCTTTGTTGAGAAATAAAACAGGCAGAAGAAACCAGTTTTTCCTCAGAGTACGTGGAGTACTAGCCTTCCTTTCATGTCCTTAATAAAGAAGCTTCCCCTATACACATAAATGGACGTAATGGACATCATCACTTTTAAGAGCCATTTTTCTTCACTTGTGTCTTTAAAAGATTACAATAATGACTAAGATCTCATTAACACTGGTTTTATGTTGGTTCATATCATTGTCTTCAGTGGCAATGTGCCTAATATTTGAGTGTATAAGTATTAATTTAGTGCTTAAAAATAGACAGGTTCCAGGATTTTTCTCCTCCTTTTGCAGCTAACATAATTTAACGTATTAATTTGGCAGAGGTCTCTTTTCAGCTAAGAAGAACTTGTTCTCTGTGGAGTAAATTGTTTACCAGCCAGCCATATATATTTGCCCTAGTAAATGTGAGAGACATGGTCCATCACAAATTCATGTAACTGCATTAACCTTCTTGACACTGTGGCTCTGAAAAGTTAAGACAATGGTAGAAGTGAATGACAGGAGGTGGTGAAAATGAGATTCTTGAACATGATACACATTTTATTACATATATATATGCTTAGAACTTGAGCAAGTGATTTTTAGAGATAAAATTATCTTTTAAATTTATTTGGCCTCTTTAGACGGTTCTTGTTAAACAGGAGGATTATGTTTTATCAGAATTTAAAGTTAGGTGGAAATGTTTTAAATTCCGAATCCATGCTAATTTCTAATATATGCTTAGTTCTTGTGTTTAGACAGGTAGAAGTTTCATGTACAGAAGGATGAAAAATCAAATGGAAGAAGAAAAAAAACCACTACAACCTACTTTATTACCTTATACCAATTTCTTTTTCTGCTGTGACATGCACCAGGATTGTTTATTTATAGTACATACTTTCTATGAATAAATAAGCACTAAATTTTATGTAAGGAGATATCTCAGCCCAGATGTAGTTTTCTAGAGAAGATTGATAAAAAGTTTGGCCGAAGAACTCAGTTTTTTGTAGAACAATATTTTGTCTTTATTTGCAAAAACATAAACATTTTTCCACAAAAAATGAATAGAATAGATTAGAAAAAGATAAGGAATCTAGACTTTGTCTGGACTGTTACGTGCTTTCCAGAGTCTTTTCATACATGTTTGAGAACAGTTTTTCTGGAGGGGGGGAGAGGAGCAAAGGAATTAGTATCTTGTTGTTTTTTCGGGGGGGGTGGTGGGTGGTGTTTGTTTAGTTTTGATTTGGCTTATGTTCTGTAGGAGGGGAAATGGTTTTCAGGTTTCTAGACTGAGAAAACCCCAAACATGCAAAACCACTCAATCCTGCTTCAGAAATGCACGTTAGCTACTTTGGGAAGAGAGGAGAAGGTGGAAATGTGAGCCTTGCCCAATACAGAATCAGGATATAGCTCCAGCACCCAGGCTGGGAAATGCTTCTGGGTGCTCTGATCTGGATGTAACTGAAGTCATGCCAGGAGTCACTCTGACCTATCCACCGTGATTTTGAAAGTAGTAAATTGACTTCAGCTCTTTTCTTTTTCCTGGACTGGCAGCCTAGAGACATAGGAAATAATTCTCATTCTAGATTTTCATAAGTATTGTTACACAAAGGGTGTTGGGACAGACTTGCATATACACAGTTTTGTTTGTGTGGTCTAATGATGGATGTGACTTTAGGCAGAAAATACAAGAAAAACAGAAACCGTGTGGGAGAGAGGAAAGAAAAGGGCAGACTCTGCTCAGCAGCAGGCCGGGAAAAGCAGTGGCAATGGTGGGGAGTCCCTGATGAACGCTTTTCTCTGGGTTATTTCTCTGGTGCAGCAGGTAGAAACAATGAAGATGACAAGGTTGATGTTTTTTTGTCCGTGCTTCTCCCCTCACACTGTATACTCAAGACCATGTGAAAATTCCCACTGGTTGTTTCAATTCTTGATGATATTAGTGCTGATTGGAGTACCGTAATTTTTAGGTTCAAGTGTTGCACATTGGTTATTAAGGTTTATTATTGGACAGTATTTATTATTTTATTTATTAAGTATTTAAATGGGTATTATCTATTTTGCTGTGCACTATTGTCGTGGTTTCAGGTCAGCTCAGTCGGTAACAAAGCACCACGAAGCCGCTCACTCACCCCCCACCCCCTCGCCTGGCTACGTTGGGATGAGGAGAAAAAAAAAAACAAACAAAAGGCAGGCTTGTGGGTCGAGACAAGGACTGGGAGGGATCACTCCCCACTTATGGTCACGGGCAAAAGACAGGCTCAACTTGGGGAAGAAACAAAATCAATTTAATTTACTACAAATCAAAACAGAAGCAAAACACAAGGGTATTAGGAAGGGAAAACAAACATCAGAACAACCTCCCCCCACCCCTCCCGCCTTCCCGGCTCAGTTCACTATCGATGCCTTCTACCTCCTCCCCCCGGCGGCGCAGGGGAATCGGGGATGGGGGTTGAGTCAGCTCGCCGCACATCGTCGTTGCCGCTTCTCTCCTCAGGGGGGAAGATTCCTCTCTCGTTCCCTGCTCCAACGTGGTTCCTTTCCGCGGGATTCAGTTCCTCACAAACTTCCCTGGCGCGGGTCCTTTCCGCGGGCTTCAGTTCCTCACAAACTTCCCTGGCGCGGGTCCTTTCCGCGGGCTGCTCTCCCGTCTCACACTGCTTCAGCGCGGTTTTTACCATGGGGTTACGGCCACCTTCGGGAGCTTCCGCTCCACCGTTCACCCCCCTGGGCTGCAGGGCCATCAGCCTCCTCAGGCTCCTCCTCCTCCCCCTCCACTTCCATGATTCCAGTGTCGGCAGCGATGTTCCTCTCAAGTTCCCCCCCACACTACCGGTTCCCCTTCTTAAATAGGTTTCCCAGAGGCGCTACCACCGTCACTCCCCGCCTAGAGGCGGGTCCGACATTTTGGCGCGCGGGTCCGACATTTTGGGGCAGCGAATTCTTCCAGCAACTTCTTAAAGGGGCCGCCTCTGTAGCCCCCCTCCCCTGCCACCAAGGGAAAACCGCGCCACACAAACCCATAACAACTATATTTTGGTTTTCTATATTATAAACTAAAGTCTACAGAACAAAAGGTAAGGAAAGCTGATGGGTGAGGGTGGGCAAAAGAGGGACCATTCTCACTGTAGTGGTAGTTGTTTTCATGAGTGCCTAAGATAGCAAAACTATTGGGGTTTGCAGTTGCAAGACTGTAAGAATAACACAAGACCTAGAGTTTGAGAACATCAAGGGAAAAAGAAAAATACTGCTAGGGAGGCTCTGGAAAACACTGCTTCAGTGGCTTAGGGAGAAGCTTACAGAGCTGCGAATTGCAGACCCTTGGCATTACTAAGGCTGAGGTGCTAGCATACTCAAAACATGCCTTAACAGCATTCAGGAATCAAAAATTCCTATTAGATCACTTAAGCTTAACAGCAGAGATAGGAAAATTAGGATCATGTAGGCAGAGCTTACAATTTTTTCCTGAATATTGCCTTTTCCTCAAAAAGGGAGAGTAGAGAGAATTCCAAGAGTCTTTTTGTTTGTTTAGCTTGCTCTAGGCAAAGGCATAGCATATCAGTATAATACTTTTATTTTTAAGCTGTTTAGTGATCTTTTAAGGCAAAAAAAGTGAATTTACTTTATGTTTTGCTATACTTACGTAACTAGAACCAGTACTTGTTTGTACACTTTCAAAGCATGAGGTGACTTTGTATTCCCTTATAACTTCTAGTATTTTGTAATGCATCCTCTGGAAAGAAGGGTGTCCTGTCTTCCTCAGACTACATAATTTATCAAACAATAATTGTCATGGTACATTTAGATGCACTATGACTTTGTAAATCACCACAAGAATTGCCCGATACTCACATTACCCGATGCCTCAAGGTATTCCAGAATACAAAATACAGCCACAGGCATTAACAACACATACAGTGATTGCTGTCATATCTTGGTGCTATTCCCAGAAATGTCACTTTCAGAAGGCTGTACTTTGAGGAATGATGTTGCAGGATCAGATGGCTAAATTCATTAGAAGCTGAGGTACTACAACAAGGAGTACAGAGATACCCTTGATGATCTTGGCTTTTGTAGCGGCAAACAGCAATGCCCACAGAATTTCTTGAGCTGGATACTAACTGGCTCAGTCTTCCAAACTAATCCCAACAGTGGCTAACTTTTTTCATCACATCTTTAAGCCTAGCTGCAGTTTTCTTTCCTGAAAAAGCTATGCATTGAAGGAATGCAAAAGTTTCTTAGTAGTCCAAGTAATTACTTTAGATCATGAGATCAGTTGTCCAGTGCTTGAATGTCTCAGACTAATTATTCTTAGAGGTTGGCTGATGCAAACTGAAGAAGCTGAGAAATTGTGATTGTAGATTCTGGTCTGTTCTGATATAACAACTGGGGAATGCCCCACTCTACCCCAAAAAACCCAAAACAAAGAAACCCCAAGCCAACCTCCCCCCCCCTCCAAAAATGCAGGACACATTTAGAGGACTATGTTCACAATATAGTCAGTGGAAATTTCATAGGTGTTTCAGAAGGAAAATCTCCATGAGTTGCCTGCCTAAATGTGCTTTAAGACATAAAATTTAAACTTCCAAAAGCAGGAGTAAAAACAGCAGTTTCCATTTCTAGTCAATCCTGAACGTTCTAAACCCCAGACTGTTTTTGGCATTGTGAATTAGTTGCAATATGAAAATCTGGAAGCAGAAGACTAGCTTCATTATTTATAATCATGGTTCACCGCGTTATATAACTAATTAATGACAAATACTTCAATTCTATTTTAAAATTCTACCAAAGGGTACCAATCAAGGGAATAGCTAATATCGTGGTTGTTGCAGCACAGGTCTCTCAATTCAGCAGCAACAGATAATATTTATCACATGAAAAGGGCTAAATGTTTAGACTTGTTTGGATTTTTTTAAATTGAAACTCACGTTAAAAAATTATTTTTCAAATAAAAAATTTTCAAGTTCTATTACAAAAATAATATGTATAAGTATACATATATGTATTCTTCAGCTCTTTTAAATGTTTGGTGTTTTTTTATTGCCAAACAAAAGATTGCATGTATCCACTTGATAATCTTGAATGGCTTTTGTGAATAGATTTTTTTTTTTAAATGAGTGATTTAAAAAATAAAAATTGAAACAAATGCAAACTCAAATTCTAAAAAAAAATGCCCATCTGTAGTCGTTCATTTACTGTGAACATCTGTCTCTTGAATACCAGCTAGGGAGGTTTGTTTTTGTGAGGGCATATGTTCCAGTTGGATTCTTGAGCGGAGCAGTAGCTTTTCTTTGTGCATAGATAATCAGATAGTGACAATTTCTGTTTACATGCTTAGAAGTGATTACATAACAAGAACTTAATTTCAAAAGAATATGATCTGTGTTGTCTATAGATTGGATTTTTTTCTCAGTATCTGAAGTTCAGTTTCGACTTCTGAGATTATTAGTAGTAAAAGTATTTCAGGTCTTCCCTAAAATGATGCAAAGTTAAGAGCTCTATTGAAAAACAACAACAAGCTTTTGTCATGATGTCCTATTGTTTACTGAGGAGATTTAATAATTGAATTATTAACTAAAACCAGCTGATGACTACAACAAAAGCATTTATCACTTGTCCATCTATGTGTCTCAATTGCATCTTAGGTTATTAGAAAAAAAAAGAATGAAAAAGAACTGCAATGCTTTTATTTGTTTTTAATGTAGATATTATGTATTAGTGGAAGATCTAGTGTGCATACAGAATATCTTTGTTAGAATAGTTATCTGTGGTGAGAAGATTTTCTACAAGTAGGCAATTACTTTTTGAAAAATAACATATACAACATTTTCAGTTTGCAGTGCTGCAGTGGTTTGACACCAGAGGGGACTTTTGAGGTATTAGTTTTTCAAAGCTTTTGAAAATCAAGCCACTTAGCTGCCTTGCCTGAGTTTACACTTTATCATTATCCTCCATAATATTGACGTCACATGTATGTTTCTGGAGTCTGTGTGTAAGAGTAGCACTTCAATAAATATTTTGCAGCACTGTGCAACTGTTAAGTCCAAGTTACTTGGAGAGCTGGACTCAGTACACACATGATGAGCACAGTGACATGGCAGTGCTGTTCAGCCCTCCACATGCTGGGTGCTTTGCTCGGGCAGAAAGTCCTCTGACGTTCAGCTTCAGGGACCTGTTGTCTTTGCACAGCACTACACCGTAGTATGTGATATACCACTTTGGTCAGTTAGCTTTGTTTCTGTATATAGCTCAGGGTATATCATCAGTATAGAGTTTTTTGAGGTAAAGTTTTTCTTGTGGTTTGCAAAATGGCAGCAGTTTTACTTTTGTGCAAGAGACTTCTAAAATATGTTTCTCTTTAATGCTGTACTTGAGACCTTGTGATAGTTACTGCTGTCACAACCATGCTCTTAGGTGTGATTTATAATTTTCCAGTAGCAGCTACAGCTGAGTGTAGCTATGTCCTGTCAGAATTTCCTCCCAAAATTATGTGTCCAATAGGCAGCAGCCAAGTATGAGATGGCAAACATGAGACATGGATACTTGGACTGACTTCTGCAGTCTGCTGATCTCATGAGGACTTTTGACTTCATAGGGCTCTGGATCAATCTCTTAGTTTCTGCTCAAAGCAACTGTAACCTTTCTTCAATTTAGGGAACTAAAACACTAAAAGGCCAACATATTCATAACTCAGTCACTCCTGAATATCTCTATTCTTCCAAGTAACAGCAGGGCAGAGAAAAGCAATTGGCTTCTCAACCAGGTAAGTGGAAAGAGAGTGGAGATATTGGACTCACGACAATCATAAATTTATTTTTGTTATGACCTGTAATCAACAGCATATGATATAACCTATTGCTATTGCAGGCAGGAGATCTAAAGATGACTGACAGCCTTGAGCAAGCAAGGTCTAGCCGAAAACAGAGTGTTCTAAATACAGAACAATGGCTTTATATATAGCCCTACAGTGAGAGAAATCTTTTCATTTCTTGCTCTGATGGGAGACAAGAGAGGATTTATTAGACTTTTGGGAAGCTTTAGAATCTTCAGCAAATATTCCAAGACATGGGAAACATTTTAGGCAACTTACTCAGTTCATGTAATGGAGTTTAAATAAATTTACCAACATACTGATTTCCTGCCCTGAGGAAATTTAAGGGCTTTTATTATTACTGTGTTTGTTATTACCTTGTTCAATTAATTATTCTACACTGTCTGGTGCTAATTTTGGAGAATTCTAAATCTAATAGATTCAGTTAGTACATGGAGTGGTTGATTATCTGAGGATTGAGCTAATACAATGTCAGGGGCTCATGCTTCTCTTGTGGGTGTTCCAGGAATCTATCATCACTCTTAACCTTTATCTAACAGTTGCTACATGGTTCATTCAACACAATAAAATGATAATGAATGATTAAGTTATAATTAATGAATTTATATTTCTGCATTTGACTTAATTCTTAGTAGAATCATTAAACAAAATGCATTTATTGCACAAATACCTTTTGAATTTGTCAAACTTGGCGAAAGTACTTAGGGCCACATTCTTACCTGTTACATATGGTCTGAAGACAGCCTCAAGTCACCAAGTGCAAGGAAGGCACATAAAGTTCTTCACTAAATTCTTGCCTCAGTGGTTACTTGTCTAAGATTTGTTGAAGGAACTTGTGAATCAGTTTTCTACAATGAGAATATATAAGTGGGCATACATAAGTATAGATAGGGAGATACCAGTTTTAAAAGAGAAGATAATACTCAAAAACAGGAGAGGGCTATTACACCATTGCATATGTTCAGAAGGTTGATAGGCATATAGTAAACATTTTTTTTTTTTCTCTTAACAAATCCAGCAAATT
Organism: Pandion haliaetus; assembly: GCA_013401275.1. Taxonomy (NCBI): domain Eukaryota; kingdom Metazoa; phylum Chordata; class Aves; order Accipitriformes; family Pandionidae; genus Pandion; species Pandion haliaetus. Next base: position 10,358 of record VYZV01009737.1, on the reverse strand, counting down.
AAGAAGATGAGGTGAGAGATAATAAGAGAATTTGCACTGTAGAGGATGTATAGCAAATGGCAATAATGAGTTGAATGGTGATATGCTTTGTTATTCATGTTGCAGACTAATGTAAGTATAATTCAGATGAAAAAACACTCAGAAGTTTAAAAGTAGCATATTTAAGGTTGCTTGGGAAAAACACAAATTTATCCAGTTTGTGTATCCAGAATGTTGTTAAAAAAACCCAGGTAATTTCATTTCAAATTATAACCTTTAATAATGTCAAATCATAAGGTGATCAAATTAAGATTGCTTTGGTAAATACGGTTCAGCTTTTGAATTCAAAACCTTGCAAAAATGAATAATGTTCTTCAACTTTATGACTTTGTGTTGATTTTTTGTATGGTCTTCACAGAATATTGTCAGTTACAGGAAAAGAAAAACAAAACCCATATGATGCTAAAGACAATATTTACCATACCTTCTATGAAACACCTTAAAGTCCCAACATGGCCTGTTGCCATGAGCTACAGGAGTTCACATTGTTCAGCTGACGGTAGAGTGATCTAGTAGTGAAGAGGGAGGTTAGGCTGCAGGTGCCAAGTCCCAGCTGTAGATGGAACCTGGTTTAGTTTTCTGTCCCAAAAAAATCCATCTCACCCCCTGTCCCTGCCTCATTTGCTCTCGAGATGAGTGAATGGTTTTGGTCATGAAGTTGCTGTCAAGACAGGATCCCTTCTCATTTAGTCTCCTCATGCTCTCCCAATATAATAGTAATGCTGGTAGCAGCTACCATCATTGATGTTATGTCACATTTTGGCTGTAAAAAAGGATATGCATTTTAAAATACTTGCTTTTTTATATACTATGATTTTGGTAAACTGCCAAAACTTTCCTGAAAACAGATAGCGAGAGAAGGGAAAACTGATAGTTTCAAGTACAGCCCAGATAAGCCAGAATGGAATTTAATTAGAGGAAGAAAGGTTTCCAGCAAAAGACTCTTCTCCTCATTGAATTTGAGGGAGGAGAAATGGGATCCTTAGACACAAATTCTCCATAATTTTCCGTTGTTGTTCTTTGTTACCAAAGTAACTTCTGGCTCTTTTCAGACTGCATGCTGGGGTAGGATTTGGAGCAGTTGTTGCAGACTGAGCTATGGGCAGGTGGAGCCATGATCTGGAACTGCTCTGTAGTCCCTTTTACTCCCCTCTTCCTGTTTACTCCTACTTAGAGTTATTTTATCTGTTGGAAGGAAACCCCATGTACGTAAAAAGGAAAGGAATTGTGATTTTACGAGGAGGCCTTGTGACATAGACAACTGTGGGAATGAGGCCTAGGGAAAGGCAGTAGAAGCAGAGCCACTAAGCTGCAAACATAGAGGGGCTCTCAGAACTCATGTGAAACACAGTCTTGTGGGTTTCAAATGTGTTTGTGTTTGCTCACAAGGCTATGGTTGCAAGGTAGAGACTTAAGTGCTTTTCTCTTCTTGTCAAGGAGGCTAAGGGAGTTGTAAGGGTGCCTGCATCCTGTTTCATGTCAGAGTTCTCTGTAGTGCTGGAAGAAGATGGAGCTGTTTCTTTCTCCTCGTTCTGACTCTGTGACTTTCCATTGGTAGGCAGGTGATTCTGTATCATGATATAAATCAAATGGGAAAGAGTTAAAATATGTTTCTTCCGTTGTCTCTTTTGAGGACAGAACAGCCCCTGGAGATACAGGACTGTAACAATTCCTGGGAGATAATAGTTCAAGCTGGTCTTCAGTTGCTAATACGAAATGACACTACTCCGTAAGGAGAAATAATGATTTGAGTAATTGTTATGGGTTTGTGTGGCGCGGTTTTCTTTGGTAGTGGGGGAGGGGGCTGCAGGGGTGGCTCCTGTGAGAAGCTGCTGGAAGCTTCCCTGGCGCCAAAGAGTCGGACCCGCCTCTGCAGCCTGGACAGGGAGTGGCGGTGGGAGCGCCTCTGGGAGAACAGATTGAAGAAGGGGAACCGGCAGTGTGGGGGTTGGAACGTGAGAGGAACACTCCTGCAGATACTGGAGTCAGTGAAGAAGGAGGGGGAGGAGGGGTGCCTGAAGAGGCTGATGGCCCTGCAGCCCGTGGTGAGACGGCAGGCTGTCCCCCTGCAGCCCATGGGGTGAACGGTGGAGCGGAGGCTCCCGAAGATGGCGGTAATTCCATGGTAAAAATCGCGCTGGAGCAGCATGTGACTGAAGAGCAGCCTGCGGAAAGGACCCGCGCCAGGGAAGTTTGTGAGGAACTGCAGCCCGCGGAAAGGACCCACGTTGGAGAAGTTGGTGAAGGACTGTCTCCCGTGGGAGGGACCCCAGAGTGGAGCAGGGTACGAGTGAGGAATCTTCCCCCTGAGGAGGAAGGAGCGGCAGAGCCAAGGTGTGGCGAGCTGACCCAACCCCCATCCCCTGTTCCCCTGCGTAAAGTAGATACAACCTCTTTCACAACATAAATATAAATTAGAAAATTTGAGAGGCAGCACCTCTGTAGAAGGTATAGGTGCAAAGTAGGTGGCTCAGTCATGTAAAAAACCCATGAAGATAGGCTATAACAAAAAATAAGGTCTTCTCCAGAGAGGAGACATTGAGACAATAGTAAGATTCATGTCTCTCTGGAGTCTGTAATTTTGAGTACTCATTGGAGTTAAGGAACTTAGTGCTTAGGTTTATCTCGGAGGTTTTAGTCTGGGTGGAGAAACAGGGAAAGTTTCAGTAATAGAGGAATGCTATAAAAAAATTCAGTGGTAACTAGTGTTATGGGTTTGTGTGGTGCAGGTTTTTTTGGTAGTTGGGGAGGGGCTGCAGAAGTGGGTCCTGTGAGATTCTCCTGGAAGCTCCCCCGGCTCCAAGTGGGACCCGCCTCTGGCCCAGGCCGAGCCCATGAGTGACAGTGGTAGCGCCTCTGGGAGAACAGACTGAAGAAGGGGAATCTGCAGGGAGTGGTGGGATTGGAATGTGAGGAACATCTCTGCAGATACCGAGGTCAGTGAAGGAGGAGGGGGAGGAGGGGCGCCTGAGGAGGCTGATGGCCCTGCAGCCCGTGGTGAGATGGCAGGCTGTCCCCCTGCAGCCCAGGGAGGTGAACGGTGGAGCGGAGGCCCCAGAAGATGGCCGGGACTCCATGGGNTGAAGGACTGTCTCCCGTGGGAGGGACCCCACGGTGGAGCAGGGTATGAGTGAGTGTCGTCCCTCTGAGGAAAGGAGCAGCAGAGCCAAGGTGTGGCGAGCTGACCCCAACCTCCCGTTTCCCTGTTCCCCTGTGCTGCCGGGGGGAGGAGGGAGAGAGAACTGGGAGTGTTGAAAGAATCGGGAATGGAGCTGAGCCGGGACGGCGGAAGGGGTGGGGGGGGAAGGTGTTCTGATGTTTGGTTTCCCTTCCTAATACCCTTGGTTTTTATTTGATTTGTAGTAAATGAAATTGATTTTGTTTCTTCCCCAAGTTGAGCCTGTCTTTTGCCCGTGACCATAAGTGGGGAGTGATCCCTCCCAGTCCTTGTCTCGACCCAGGAGCCTGCCTTTGGATTTTCTCCTCATCCCACCGTGGCCAGGTGCGGGAGTGGGGAGTGAGCGAGCAGTTTTGTGGTGCTTTGTTACCGGCTGGGCTGAAACCCAGACAACTAGTTGTTTCCATTATTGACTGATTGTTTGAGTTTATTCTGCTGCAGTGTTTGGTGTGTGTTTTTGTTAGTGTGTTTGCTTTTAATCCACATAGTTTCCATGGAAGTGGCTGGGGAAGAATATATCACGGGCTTAGGAGATGTAGATTTTGGTGGTTCTGCTATGGGTGGAATGATGGCTGCCACAAGAAGGATGTGCTCCTCATTATGGGTCTGGTTGAAGTAGGATTTTTTTTGCTGTGTGAACAGTTCATTTGCAGTTATTATCTTGGTAACGTTCTGTCATGGCATCACAAGGGGCCAGGAGTGCTGGGGGCTCCCCCAGGCTGGGGGCTCAGGGCAGGGCCCGTCCCACCCCCACCAGGAGCAGGGCAGCCGGGGTCACCAGGGCAGCCCCAGCCCCAGGCATCAGACAACTCCCTGGGGATGGGCTGAGGACAGGACGAGATGTGGGCATGCAGGTGGGCCTGGCTCAGGGAGGCCCATGGCCAGGCAAGGGAGGGCTGTGGGGAGCTGGAGAGCAGCCCAGCTGTGGCATCGCTGTGGTAGGGGCTGACGGCCCTGGGGGCTGACATGGGGTCCTGGGCCCTGGGCAGGGTGAGGGGAGCCCCGGGGGGCTGGGCAGGGACAGTCAGGGCTGGTGGTGCCCTCAGTGACATGTTAGGTTGAAAAGTTTTCTGTAAATACTTGTTTTGGAGATGCAATATAGGTGGGTTGCATTCTATGAATTGGTTTACTAACATGTTAATTTCATTCTGGAGAACCGGGTAACACTGTGAACGTGAAAATGAGTAAGAGCTCAGTTTGCAAGAGACAGAAGTCACAGAAATTCTGGTGATGTTGCTGTTGGTCGGGACCCTCTGCCTTGTATCCCTGGCAACTTCTCAGTTATATTGACACTGAACTGGAATAGCCTCCCTGTGCATGTCCTATGCATTGGAAAGATGTTTAGATAGTATAGGAATGGAAATTTATGCAGCTAGATAGGCAAAGACCTAAGTGCAGGCAGATTTTGATGCGCTGATTTCAGTTTGAAGGCTGGGATTGCAATTTCTCTCACACTGCATTTTTTGGGAGAGGGTGTGTGAAAAATAGCTCAGTGGCTTATATTTTGACTGTGCATTAACCAACAGTGATAGTATCTGACATATCATTTGTGTAAAGATAAAAACTTTTTTACTTATGAGAGGGTTTTCATGTATGAATTTTCATTGAATAAATTTTCAGTCATTCCAGTCTTTCTAGCTATGAAAATTTTAAGGTAATTTCTTCCTTAATTACCTAGGCTCTTAAAAAAAATCATATGGGAGAAAGGCAGATATATTTATCAGAGCTTGCTTATGCACAAAGAGGAATATATGATTTCATCAAGGGTAATTGCTTTACTAGTAATAACTTGGAAGTGACACAGATAGTCAACATTACCTCGAGCATAGCTAGAGCCTTGCTCTAATAGCTGTTTAGGTGCCTTTTGGTACATTTCTTGCTGTTAGTTTCAGAAACACAGAAGTAGTGTTAAAAGGCCCAAGGAGACTTAACTATATACTTGAAGTGAGGACTGAATAGATGATCTGAACTTTATGCCACTGGGTGGATTAGTGTGTTTTCTATTCATCTGATTCCTTATCTACTGTTTCTGAAAGCTGTACCTTGGCAGGCTTGAGGGTTATTATGTGGAACTCTTGCTGTTCCAACTGATCTTTAATTTCAGTATGTCTCAGCATGGTCTTGAAGCTCTCTGGATTCTGTTCCTTTGACTTCGGGTTTGTCCTTAATCTATCTTTTTTTTTTTTTTTATTCGGATTGGTCTTTTCCCCTCCCCTTTCTGCTGCTTTTCTCCTTTAGCTGTGTCTTGTCCTCTTTTTCCTCCTCCTCCTTAATCTCAGGCTTGGCCTTGCTTTATCCCTGACTTGAGAATCAACCTTTTCTTTTGACACAGGACTGGCACTCTCTCCCCTTCTCTTTGACCTTAGACTTAGCCTTTCTTATGCCCTATGTTTTTACTATGTGTTACTCTACATGCTTTCTTGACATTTCTACTTTCTGGCCTGGAGTTCCCCTAAGGGGATTTATTGTTCCATTTACCATTCAGAATTTCTTAACACAGCAAATCATCTCTTCTGCATCATCAGCATTTCTGTTGTGTGTGTTGCTGTTTTGGGCTTAAGGTTCATGAGTTTAATTCTTCCTGACTTCTCATAGCAGTTTGCAAATTCTTCAGAAGATTTCTTTTGTTTTGATTCAAACTGAGTCCAACATCTTTGTTTCCAGCCTGCTTGTTGTGTTTTGGGGTTTTTTTTTGCTTTGGTTTTGGGTTTTGGGTGGGTTCCCCCCCCCCTTTTTTTTTTTTTTTTGAGCTTTCAGTTTTTTTGACCTGTTGTATTAATTATTAGGTTTGTTTGGAACCTCATTGTACTGATATCATCATGCTTTCATCCTTTAGATTACCATTTATTGCTGTTGCAAAAATCTTCAAATTTTCTAATGAAATGTGTATTATATGCTATTCAAATATTTACCCTCATTCATTCTTCTGATGAGGAGTTTTTAATCTGTTTTATCTGCTGTATCACACATGATATCTTTGATTTGATAGGTAGTTCATGGTGATTCTGATGTAGCCCACATGAGAAATGAACCTGTGTTTTGCCAGTCTTATTAGTACAGATTCATATCTAAATACTTTTGAAGGCAAGAAGATTTTTCAAGAAATGTTAGTATTTTTTTTAAAACATAGGGACCTCTGCAAATTCACATCACTTGTTCCTAGCTGCCATCATGCGTTACAAACTGCTTCATTCCTCCTCCCCACTGCGCATCCTGTGGAGATGGCCTCAGCCTTTCTGTTTCTGTGTTATCGTTCCCCTGCTGCTGCAGTTGTATGTTTGGTAGCGCCCATTTTCTCTGAAGAGCAGTCTCTAGTTGTCGTTTGTGTTAGGCTGTTCTGCCTGCTTTCTCCGTTCATCTCTGGTCTCTGCTAGGCTTTTTCCTGACCTTGTAGACCTTGCTGCAGATTCATACATCCGTATTCTTTATTTTTCTTGTAGTTATTCTCTGAAGCCACCCACCTGTTCTGTGGGATATTCTAGTTGCTTGTGGCTGAGGATACAGTTCCTCACCTCTGACTTCAGAGGAGCGTCAGTCTCTTTTTCATGCTTTCTCTGAGTATGTTGCCACAAGGGGTGCTTATGGGACAGGCAGGAATTAAGACCAGAGGCAGAGGTGGGTTCATAGGTTTAACTATTTAAAGCAGAAAGAGATGAGCAGAGAATTGTGAGGAAAGTACTATGTCAGAGGGAGAGAGAAGCAACACAGGTTCTACCATGTCATTCTGATCTGCTTGAAGACAAGGAATACAACTTGGAAGATATCCATTTAGGGGGAGTGTGTGGATGAGAAGCTTCCTGTCTTCTTCTGGTGTGCTGCTTTTGATTAAAGTTGAAAAATGGCTCCCCAAAATGGGAGTTTCTTCTTGTTGGTGAATTTCCTTTCTTTAGGCAAAGAGAGAGTTACTGCACATTTAGCAAAGGAGAAGTTACATTTCACTGCCTTGGCGTTATTTGATGCTTACTTACATTTGTTTTAAGTAAAGAAGATAAGATACCACCACTCGTTTCTTAGATATCTGTAAGTCAACAATACCTCAGCTGGTATATGTGAAGAGTGGGTTGGTTGGTTGTTTTCTTACTTAGAGCCCACACTCTTTGACTCATGGAGGCAAATAAGCCTTCTACCATTCGGGATGCCTAGTTTTTCCCACTAAATACAAAGGAAGCCTGAGGTCAGATTTAGTTATTTAGCTTTCAAAGACCTAAAATAGGGAAAAAGTTGATTTCATTTGCATATCTGTGATACTCCTCCAGCTGGTCTCTGTTCATTTCCTAGTGTGAGATCTACCTCTAGCTGGCTTTCTTCTTCTGAACACCTCCTTCCTCCCAAACTGTCCAGTTGAAATAGCATCATCTGCTTATCTGGTATTCTGACTTCTGGGTTACTGATGCTGAGAGAACATCACAGAACTGCCCAGATGCACTTACCCATTGTTTAGACAGTGATTTTCTCTTTATAGTTCAAAAAATTTGAAAATTTAATTGCTATGGAATGTGTAGCTACATATGAAATGCTTGAATTTAGCAGTGGGGAGAGCTTGTTATTAAAATGTTCAAAAGAAAGAACTTGTTATGAAACTGAATCAATGGGGAAAAGTATGTAAACACTGTAAAAGATGCAGATTTAAAGATGTATTTAAAGGTGCTAAGGTTGCATTTGAAGTGGTACATTTTCTCAGAGAGGCTTCATGAACCTATCTGCTCAAACTGAAGTTAATTACAATAGTCCATTCATTGTGATGAATAAAATTGAGCATCAAAGAATAAACGAATACTTTTAGCCTATATCTGGGTATTGCCAAGAGCTGTCAATGGTTTTTGGGATAGCTGGAGAGAGTGGGTCATCATGTTCAAAACAACAAAACAAAATTTTTATGACACAGAGATTTTATTTCTCAGGTCAAAACTAGGATAACTGTGTAAATATAATGACAGAACATCAGTCTTAGTTGCTTGTTGTTATATCACCTATAAAATCAGAGACTGTTGTGATAATTCTGAGAAGCGAGCCAATAACTAAGCTTAAACTGAATAACATTAAAACTAGGGTCATTATAGTATCATCAGATTTAAGTTACCTGTGAGTCTGTGGACTGTTTTAGACTTCAGGAAAATATGCTTAGAAGGACTGCCAGATTCCTGTAATATATTTATCAAAATTTTGTATTTATGGAGAAATCAGTTGTCACAAATATGGAGATAAAATGACACTTTAAAAAATAAAAATATGTGTAGATAAGGTCTATAGTTTATCTTAGAATTTGACTACTAGTTTTTTAACATGTGCTCATGCTTCCTGATGCAAAGGAAGTGCCGTAATTTCAGTTGGATTTTTTGAGAGTAATTGCCTATTACAGAGATAAAGTCTAAACATGATCTGTAAATGGACAAGAGAGAACAGTGTGGTTTACTAGAATGTATAAAGTCTAAACCATAATCTAGTCACCTATAGTTAAAATCAGTCTGGCAATGACAATTAGAAGATCTGTAAGACAAAGCTAAAACAGAAAAGGATAAACACAGAGGTAGAAAGGTAAATGTGGGAAACCTCATTCACAAATAGCACTTTCTTCATTCATTTTTACGCTTTAAAGCTGAAGGCTATTTTGATGCTATGGAGAGAGAGTAAATGTAAACCGAGGTGAGTTTTGTCTCTTCCTGTAGCACGAATTAAGCTATAAAGGCTGCTGAAATAAAGAAATGCAAGTTTAAAATAACTGAGAAGGGAAGCTGTGCTGGCCTTAGTGGCTTTTCACTGTCCAGCCATTCTTTAAATCCTTCCTTATTTCTTATATCCTAGGTTTAATCACCTACTACTGTTGCAGAATTGGAATGGCTGTCAAAGTCTACGTGAGCAGTGAAATCTCCAGTAA
>VYZV01009736.1:48750-80309 GCA_013401275.1 Pandion haliaetus | reverse complement strand
AAACAGCTCATCCTGGGAAGCCAGTATAGCTGATTCCCTCTCCCAGCTTTGGTGAAGACTCCTCTTCAGGGTCTGTTTACTGGGAGGAAGAGTAGCCTCTTCACCTAAAACTACCAGTCACATGACAGGAGAATAGCTGCAAACATGACAGAAAGACAAGGTCAATGCTGTGGTAGGAAGTGTGTATTTTTAAAAAATAAGTTTGGGGCTTTTACCTTTTTTAGAAAAAACTTAAAGATAAGCAGAAGTGGCTTATACTGACACTGCTCCTCCTAGTATCTTGAGTTTTGGTGCCAGGACCTCCTTGCCTGGTACTGCTTTATAACTACGAATTCTTTGTCAAGACTGTGTTTTTCCAAAAGACCGTATCTGTTTTGCATTACGTAGCCTTGTAAGCTATTTCAGCAAGCTGTGCTCTCTTACCTAGTTCAGGCTCATTCCTTGGCCTCTCTCAATACATCACAGTCACCATAATGTCTCTGCATGACATCCACCTTGGCTAGCTCCCCTGCTGCAATACAGCCTGAAATATTCCTAAACCGGAGTTTCAAAACTGCAAAATGAAATGCTTCAGCTAGCATATTTTAAAGACAACATTTGTCCTCATTTGGGCTTGCTGTTGGAGACAGCAGTTAGGATTCAAAGGCTGCAGAAAAATCACCAAAAGTTGTATAGTTCTGGTCTTTATTCTGTGCAACTCACATGAGCCCATTTGCCAGCTCACTCTTAATTGCTGGACTTGCCTGGAGGTAAAAGACTCTGGAAAGCAAAATAACTATTTAACTTGCAAGTCAACACTCAGATTGCAGCAAAAGGAAATGAAAAAATAAACAGACTTTATTGCTGTAACTAAAGCGGTGACTCCATTAGCCCCAACTACAGCTGCAGCTCAATTTCAAAAAATCCTTCTGTAAAAACTGAAGATACGATTCTGATACTTAAACCAGTGTTAATAGCAAAGGCTATTTCACACCATAATAAGAATGCATACCTCTTTCTTTTCGAACTTAATTACTCTGTGAACAAAACCAGCAATTGCTTTGGGCTGAATCTTGCACTCTCTTCTGAATTTGAGGAAATGTCTATTTGCAAAGATGAGATGGCTCACCCCCCAACAGACTCTGCACTCCCTTGACACTGGCAGCAGAGAGAAGGCCTAGTTGGCTGCATAGCACAAAACACTACAAAACCAGAAGAAAATGCCCTTTAAAAAGAGAGAAAGTACAGGCCAATGTGTAGCAGCCAGGAGTTACTATTAACAATAGACAGTTCTATGAAAACATTAGCTGCATGCTCAATCATGACCCTCTTTCCTTCCTCAAAGCCACAAACACGATATAGGCTTGGGAAATGAACGTCATCATGACACCGCATGCCCACATGCAATATTCAAGATATCTTTCATAACCTCAAAGGGATTATAGGAACAGAAAAGGTAAAGACAACTGCAACGATGATGCACAGTGAAGAACCACCAAAGAGCATCCTCAACCTCACACCACTGAATCATTGAGGTTGCAGAGGACCTCTTGAGAGCAACTATTCCAACCCCCATGCCCAAGCAGGTGCACCTAGAGCTGGTTACAAAGGACTGTGTCTAGCTGTGTTCTGAATATCTCCACCTCTCTGGGCAACTTGTTCTAGTGTTTGACCACCCTCACAGTAAAAAAAGTGTTTTCTTGTTTTCAGAGGGAATTCCCTGATTTTTAATTCATGCCCATTGCCTCTTGTCCTGTTGCTGGGCACTACTGAAAAGAATCTGACTCCCTCTTCTTCATTCCCATCAAGTATTTATACACATTGGTAAGATCCCCCCCTGAGCCTTGTCTTCCAGGCTTAACAGTCCAAGCTCTCTCAGCCTCTCCTTGGATGAAGGATGTTGCAGACCCTTAATCATCTTTGTGACCCTGCACTGGACTTGCCCAAGTAAGTCCATATCTTTCTTGTACTGGGGAGCCCGGTACTGAAGCCAGCACTCTAGATGTGGTCTCACTAGTGCTGAGTAGAGGGAAGGATCACTTCCCTTGACCTGCTGGCAACAATCTTCCTCATACAGCCCAGGATGTTGTTGGCCTTCTTTGCCATGAGGGTGCACTTCAGCACACAACTAATGAAAGACATAATGTAAGGTAGATAAATCAGGAGACAAATCATGAATGGTTTGGATAAGACTAAGTATGAATTGTTCACTACCTCTTCTAATACAAAAGCCAGCCAGGTGTGAGGTGAAAGGTTCAAAAGGACCAAATAGGAAGTTCTCTCCCAGTGTATAATTAAGTTGTGCAACTCACTGCTGCAGGAAGCTGTGGATACTGGAAGTTTGTGTGGGTTCAGGGTTGGATGTTCATGCAAGAAAAATATAGTGTTAATAAACACAGATACAATGTTGCCAATTAGGAAATTCTTGAGCTGTCAATTGCTGGAGACTAGCAGAATATTTTGAGAAAGAATTACCACCGCATCAGAAGAGGGCAAATACCATAAACACTTTGCTGATGTCAAGGATAAGATACTGATCTAGACAAAACTTTTTTACTGATCCAGGATGGCTTCTCTTACAATGAATTCGAAGAGAAGCATGCTAGGCATGAGTGCATCAGCTGCTTTTTTCTGAGTCCATGGCAATCCAATGGACCTACACAGGAATAGAGATTTCAGCTGAGACAACTCCAACTCCATGGGAAATCCTCAGTGGCAGAACTACCACAATTCTCCTGTGGAGAGCTGTATAAGACTTGTACATACTCCATGGGTTCTGGGGATTTGCTAGTCACGTGCAGTGAGCTGCAGAACATTATTTTAGCTAGCAAACTGAAACAGCACTCACAGGGTAGTTCAACCAAATGGATTTAGCCTGCCAATCCCAATTTCCCTGGGGACTAGAATTTGGTTTTTGTAAGCATCTCCATTCTGAATGCTTATGATTTAAGGTGTCTTAACACAGTTGCATGCTCTGTACCTACAGACTTGTAATAGAAATATACCAGAAGAAACAGTGTAACAAAGGGTTAAAAGGCCTGTGTTGACAATTCCCAGGACATAGCTGCCAGCAGTAAACTGAGGAACATATTTATGTAAAGACTCTAAGGCCTGCACTCTAACACCTCACAGTACAGATGACTTGCCAGCAGAAGACCCCACATCCTAACACAAAGAGACTAGCAACAAGGCTGCTATGTATCACATAACACTCATTTTTAAATTAGCCCAACAGCAAAAATGGACTACAGATGTGTATTTCACACAAGAAAACAATAAAAAACCCCAGTGGTCAGCAACCTGGACTAAGACTCATGGAAGCATAAGTCAGCGAGAGCTTAACGTGAAGGACCACCCATTCAGAACTGACAACTCCTAAAAGATATGAGAGGTCTGTCCAAAGTACTAGGTTGCCATCACCAAGCAAGAACCAGAGCGGTTCATGAGGATTCAAGAGCTGGCATTGCTTGTCCTTTGCATCTCACAGAAACAATACTGGTCAGACTTCCTGCACTCACACACAGTCGTGCTTGTGAGTATGCAAGTATGAATTAATCAAATCTGGGTAAGAGAGTGTGAAAGCACAGAAACAACTTGCTTGAAGATTTTGTAAATAAGTATCACATTCCCTTTTCATAGTATTGCACACTGAGTTTTATTTTGCTAATTTCCCTACATGTGTATTATTACACAAAAGATAGTGTGTCAATGCATTGCAGATACTTTCAAGAAGAAAAATGTTCAGCACACTCAGTCTTTTCCAGTGCTCTGGGCATATTTTCCACTCGTGTGGAACAGACGTACAACCTGTAAATTTATTCCAAGGAAAAATCCATAAACAAGGAGTTTGTGTATGTTTGTGCAGCAGCTAGGGAAATGAGCTTAAAAAAACATACAAAAAATTAGAATTTTGCAGTCTAGCAAAAAATGCTTTTACTTTGAAATGCTCACTAAGTTACCATGTATTACACTATGGAACTGTTTACCTCAAAAAATGAAACAACAATAATTTCTTACCAGTCTCTTTTGCTGAAGCTGTTCTCTAAGTAATCTGTCTTCTGGTAAAACATCACATAGAAGAAAATAATTGTCCTGTTCTTCTGTTAAGAGATTAGGAAGTATGGGTAAGAGATGGGAAGTTGCAGCTGCTTTGAATATTTCTGGCACATAATTTGCTAAACCTTTGGAATAGGTTAAGAATGTGAGAATATGTTTTTTAATCTATAAAAGTCAGTTATTTTAATTTCATAATTTAATGAAACATGCTTAAATATTTGTATATACATATTTATAAAACCTTTACATCATTTATATTGCAGTACAAAGACAAAAGTCTTGCATAGGTTTTCCCCACTACCAGCTTTAGTCTTTTGTATGATGGTTCTTCTGGAGACATAAAGCAATTTTAGTAATCTATATTGGTTACAGTATAAAGTCAGCGTGAAAGAAACATGAAATCACCTTTAATTTTATCTTGCATGTGGGATTTTCAGTTATTTCCCTAAGTAACTGTCAGTTTTCAGTAGTTATCATTTCGTATACCCTCCCCTTACCTTGACCAATCACATTACCTTTTACCATCAGATCTCGTTCCATCTAGAGATATGCACCACAACTGTCTAGTAACACACATTGAGATTTGCCTAATTTACATTTCTATGTTTTACCTACATTTAATCTTTACTAACCTCTTTACTATTTATGTTCATATCCAATTTAATAATAAACCAAATCTTATTCAAATGAATTACCATAAAATTACTCAGCATGTAAGAAAATATCAAAACACAAAAATGTTTTGCATTTCAAAGTTACTCATTTATTAATCAAAGAGTTATGTGGCTGGTGAACTAAAGTGACCATTATTAAGTCTCTTACAATTTTAAACTTGCTGGATTTCAGCCCTTCCCACCTTTTCATACAGAAGCCTGTGTGAAGTAAGACAACCCCCCTGATTTCTGAGCTATCACATCTGAAGGAGCTATCCATTAAAATTAAAAAATTGGTTAAACAAATAACAAAGTATTCTCACTGTTCTCTGGAAGGGCTATTGATGGTTTATAATTCTGGCAAGCTCTGGCTTTCAGGTGCTTGATTTGCAAGTTTCAAAATGAGTGGAAAGTGTTAAAATTTCAGAAGCAAACCCGTACATATGTAAGAGAAACACAATTATGGTCTTTGGAGTGATTTTCATGTTTTCTAAGACTATTTTTTTCTAGGACTCTGAGAAAACCACTTCCTTTGCACAGTCATCACTGTCCTTATGATGGAATGTCCCACTGTGTTAAAGCAGCAGAACCATCAACTATGGTCTTTGATCTTGTGTTGGAGCCCAGAAAATGGCAGTCTTTGTACCCTTACTGTGAAGATACTGTCTCCTAATACTCTTGGGCAGCAAGTGCTGCGGCAGGGAAAAGGAAGGGCATTGTGGTCCTGATGTCCAGGAAGAGTTAGCGGCATCAGTGGGGGGTGGGGGACAAGGTGAAGTCGGAAAAGACAGCTCACTAGGAATGTTTCTCCGCATTTCTGGAAGGACTGTCACCAATTATTTATGCAGTGGGTAACAAAGCTTCCCCAGCCACGATGTAAGCAGCACTGCTTCTAGGCCTTGATTTGCAACTGGCCCCAATTTGGCAGCACATTTAAGCATGTATTGAGCTCATCCTCACTCAGCAGCACAGTGCTGAAGCACATGTTGCAATCCTTGGAAAAGGTAACTTTAAATATGTGGTTAAGAGGTAAATAATGCTTCTGTGGTTTTCTGACCTAGTGTCAGATTACTTCACACTTGGCTGATCAAAGCAGCAGTGTATGCCAGAAATTATCACGTGATCTGGCCAACAGAGTGAGAAAGTAGCATACTTACCTAATGGAGCTTCTGAATTTGTTCTTACCACACTACAAAAGTCTGTTATGGGCTGTTCTGCAAACCTCTTCTTCCAGTACAAGATGTATCTTTGAAAATAAGGGGGACATGATTAGTGAAAACAGAAACATCAAAAAAAGTTTAATAAATAGTTCATCAGCTCTTATTTTTTCCATCCTCTAAATTCTTAAGAGTGTTTTGTGTTTTTATTTTAATTCCTGTCTCTGTTTTTTCTTGCTTTAATCTAGTTTTCAAATTAATTAAATTCATTCAGCTTCATTAAAACTGGATTTAACTATCCTGTAAAAGTGAAGAACTCAATAAGACAGATTTGCACTAAGCTTTACATAAACACCGTGACCTCTTCACATTTTCAGACAGAAGTGCCACTCAGGTGCATCTTTACTGAAAAGATATACTACAGAGTACTCCCAAATTCCCAAAATATTGTGCTCTGTGTTCTGCAAGATGCAGGCAGGAATCTGAAACTTGGTAAAAACATCAACTTGTCAAAAGTGAGGTTTTGTCAGGTCTCCTGTGGAGTTACAGTGAAAGCTGTAGTTTGGCAGACATTTAGGAAGACAGAAAAATGAAGTCCCCAAAAACCTGGGGATGGGATAGCAGACAGAGTAACAAAAGCCCTAAACACATCTTGAAGGTTTAACCCATCAACTACAGTTGGTTAAAAACATTCTTGTACTATCATGGTTTGTATTACAGCAGCATCAACAGACCCCAACTGAGATTAGGTTCCCACTGAAATAGAAGTTACTGTCTAACCAAGAAGAAATCATTCACCTTCAATTACATGATGACAGGAACCAAGCAATCCTTGTGCTAATTATTCAGAATCTTACTATAAAAAAAAAAAAAAAAATCTCAAAATGCTTAAGTGCATGCTTGTATTTATACTTATCACTCACATGCATGATATAAATTATGGGAGAGTTGGTAAGGTAAAGGCTAACTATTCAATGACAGCTTCCTATTGACATGCCATCAAATTAGGAAAAGAATCATAAAAAAAATCAGATATCATTATTATAAGGACATTTCTAAATAGCTGTAGCTTTTAATACCTGTGCAATCTAGAATTTTACTTGCCACAGTTATCACATCCCATGGTGGTTCACATTACCTCTATTTACCATCTAAATTAATATATGAGGGCTTTAACTGCAGCAGCCAAGGAATCAGCACATATTTGTTTCTGCTGACTCTGACATGGAGAGGATTAACCTCTGGTACAGTAGACAGCTAAGCACAGTGAAGCCAGCATGCATGGCTGAAGCTCATTCAGAGGCATCATTAGATGTCAGTAAGTGAGAGGTGAGCATTTTGTTGTCCCCCTGCCTACTCCACTGTTTATAATGCAAAATGAAATAGTCTTGCTGCTACATAGAACAGCAAGTCTTCTGGAATAAGTCATTCTTGAGTTTTTAGGACACAAATGTGCAAATGAAGGGATTTCAAGATGTCATTTAGTCTGTCCCCTGCACTTAAATAAATGAACACCTTTTGGACAAACCCATCTAACCATAACAGTCTGTAATGTGAAGTTTACTGTTAAGGGATTTCACATCATAAGACTTAACCCAAATAATCAATGATCAAATAAAGCCAATGCCTTGTCATACTTCCAGGGAGAGATAATGAGTGCTCAGTGTCCATGAGTGATAATGCCCAGTCATGCAGTGGAAGCTTATTCCCCTTATCTCTTCCCATTGCCCTAATGCCAACTTATCTTTATTCTTCCAAGTTTAAAAAAAACACAAAACAAAACCAAAAAAGTTTTTCATTAGCATTGCTCTTCTCTGGGTTTTCCACTTCTTGTAGTTCTGTCAAGAAATGTATTCCTAAGACTGACTGTAACTCACTGCTAAGAATAAAAAAAAATACTATGTTTTCATAGTTGTTTCCCTGTATTTTCCACACTTCAGTTTAACACCTCAGATTACACTTCCTTTCTAAGTACAGCAAATAAGAGAAGGCACACTTCAGAGTAATAACTCCATCATTTCACATCCTAGGGCCACTTTCTGTAACATTTGGCTACCTTCCAACTGCATTAGCAGCAAAAAGAATCTAAACGGGCATTTTCTTGAAAAGGTGATTTTAAAATACATTTCTATTAGTACAGAATAACACCCCAAGCACACTTAAACTGGCAGTCCATGACTGAGCAGCTCCGATCCCTTTATTTATCTGAAGAAACTAGCATTATCTCCAAAGAACATTGCATTCTTGTTCTGCCAGCTTCCAGCATAAAACCAAACAAAACCAAGTATCAGTTCTTGATTTTAAGCAACGTTAAGCTCATACATCCGAATAAGGATTTATATGGTTTACATTTCTCTTCCTAAATTTCATCTTAATATTTCTTTTTTTTTTTTTTTTTGCATCTCGATAGACACAAGTTACTGGTTTTGGCTGAGTAACTGATCACAGGAGGCCTACCAGAAAACTCCTTTTAGTTGAGAAATTATCCATCTGACATTTAAACACTGCAACAGAACTCCCTACAAACTGGCAGGTACCGTCTAGCCTACCGCCTAGCCCATAGATTGCTGTGTGTGAAAGCAAAATGCCAAGCAAGCGCTTAGTATCTGAAGTTACAAGCCAGCTGGGGCCATGCCAGCTACTGGAGGAAGTTAAGAGAGAGAAAGCCAAATGCGACCCTGCTGAGATGATCAGTGACACAGCTGTAGAAGGAGTCACAGTTGTATGTAGATCACAGTACTGTAAAGTATAGTTAAGGATTAAATGTGGTTTCTATGAGAAAATACTAGCATCCTTAACCTAGGGCAACTGAATTTCATCGCAGCATGTGAGAGATCCTATACTGAGCAGCTTCTGCATAGAATACACAGCTTTAGGACATCGTACAGTGGTAGAAATAGTCTTGTCCTATACAAATAAAACCCCAAAATAGGAGAGTTGATTGTCTAGCACGTGCTTTACGAAATAAACAGCTTTTTAGTTGTATGCTTGTTGATTAGTGACAGGACCTGAGATATGTCAAAGAATGTCTAACACAGGAATTTCACTGTATTCTAATATTGAGTACCCTGGTCCCAGCAACATCTAGGGGCTGGGGAGTGGGAGGGGAATGGGAAAACAACTTTACAATCCAGCAACAAAAAGCTCATCAAAGAAGTAATAAAAATCCTCCCACAACACCCCACTGCTTTTAAAAGTATTTTAAAAGATGGTCTCTAGTTTTCTGAAGCTTTCTATAATATCTGCACATGTACACACTCAACAATATAACCCTTACCTTCTAAAATCGGCAACTAACTTCACATCTGCTATGACGAGCTTGTGTTCAATAATCATGTGCTTCAGGAGGTGGTTTTGTTCTGCTAAGAGATAGCATTCTTTGCAGAAAATACAAGGCACATAGGGAGAACTTTCTACAGCAGCAACACCACCTGGACTTTCTGGCAGAGACAGAGGCTCCAAAATACAGTCTGTATCTAAAATAAATAAAAAGAATAATTAATTTTGACTAAGTGAATAAATCTACACCACTTGGAGTACTTTTAGGCAGTACATGTAAAACCTGTTCTGTTGGGTCCCAGTTTTGTTGCACAGATCACTCCAGCAACAAGGTGCTTGGAAGCGAGTTGACTGCATTATTTCCAAGAAGGACGGTAGGAGATTGGCACAGGACAGTTCTCAAGTATCTGCTCCAGCTGAAACTCCCAGCTGACACCAAGTCACAAGTGCTCTGCTTATTACTAAAGGAAGTTTTATGACAAGAAACCCCCTTTTCTTCCTCTCACTGCCTAGTCTACCTGTTGATATTAACAAAGCTACTCTCTTTGCCACATTCCTCATACTGTCAGGAAGGCTTTAGACTGTATAGCGCAAACTGTTTTGTATGTTGATATCTCCTAATTATACATTTATTTATTGCACAATACTTCTATCATTTTCTGATTGACTCTTGAAGGTCTGTATGCATTTGTCTTGCCTTTTTTTTCCCATTGGCATCTCACTGACTGTTCTGTGACAAAGGAGAAGACTATTCTTGATAAAGATTACTGCCACATGGAAGCTTATGCCCCCTGAAACACTTCCTAACTCTACAGATGTTGAGGAAGGGCCAGTGATGCCTCACGTGGAAAGGTCAATGGCCTGTGTTTGCACAATACGGCACCAGACGTAGGTTGCTCAAATGACAGAGCACAGAGGTGAGTCACCGGCTTGTGTTCTCCAGTTTCGCTGCTGTTTGTAGTTCTTCAAATGGGTGGATTGCACAGTACTGCAGTAGTATTGCAAACAAGCAGACTGACCCAGGGGATGTGTGTGTCCCCCCTCCCCCATATAAACAATAGCAGTGTAAAATCGTAAGTTTTTCCACTGGTATACATTAGTGTATTTCATTAAGAAACACTGTGTGACCAACAGAATTCAGCAGCTGGCCCCATTAGCCTAACCAAATTCTGGTTGTCCAGAAATAAACCATGGTGTTCATTTTCCAAACAAATCATATCTCAGTCTTTGGTAAGGGTTTATCTTGGAAGCAAATGCCAATTTCAATATATATCTTCGATTTTAGCTACATCCATTTGGGATAGCAAAAGAAGAGTAAAAGCAAACAGAAAAAGCTCCCCAATAGTTCCCACACTCTGAAGAAACTATTCGGGAGTTCTTGAGGATGAACACTGAAAAGAAAACATCATGAGTTTCCTTGGCTCTTGTGACATGAAGTGAACTTGTGCAGCAGGAGAATAAACTCTATGTCTCTGGATTCCTGCAGCGACACAAACACCTCTGTGAAAAACAAAAGAAATTTCATAGAATCATGGAAGGGCTGAGGGCGGAAGACACCTCTGGAGGTCATCTGCTCTAACACCCCTGCTCAAGCAGGGCCACCCACCCTGGGCTGGCTGCCCAGGACTGTGTCCAGATGGCTTTTGAGTATCTCCAAGGATGGAGACTCCACAGCCTGCCTGGGCAACCTGTGCCAGTGCTCAGTCACCCTCACAGTGAAAAAGCAGTTCCTGATGTTCAGACGGAACCTCCTGGGTTTCAGTTTCTGAAGATACCTAAAGAATTAAGAAAAAGTCCTTCTCCCAATTCTATTATTTTGTTATGCAGGCATTTTAAAATGTGTATGGTTAAAGAAGTTTTATTAACAACATTTACCAGTTAGAAGAATCAATGTATGACAACTTTCACCCTACAAAATTCACATATATGTATTATACATTGGCAAGCACACTAAATCTGATAATCCAGGTACTTGTCCACATGGAAAATTTGGAAAATAATTTAAAAAAAATCATAGCCATTTAGCTTTTTTCCCTAGGAAAATAAGCTAATGGAGCAGTGTTCCCCATCCCCAAGACTTTGAAATAACCAAAGAAGGGCTGGAGTTTCAAAGATGGACCTGGGAAGCTCTTAAAAGTTCTGTGACAAATTTCTGTTCAGGTATAGGAAGAGGCACGGAGAGGGGAAGGAGACTCTGCCATCCACCGCACACACTGTTCAGCATGTAGTGCTCCAGAGCATGTGCCGATGGCTGCCTGATGAGGGTGCTCCAGGGGACTGAGAGTAAGCTAGAGCTACTGGGAGCCACAGATGGGAAAGGGTATGAAACCATAGGAAATACGGCTTCATCAGTTCCATGCTGCTCCTGAAACAACATATCTGCCCTGCACAACTGTTGAGGCTTCTACTTATGACATTTGAAAAATAAAACTTCCTGGAGAGGCAGTGACTTGGCTGAAGACTGATGGTCGGGTTACACTGAATTCAGTTTATCCCATAAAGCTAAGCAGTGTGGAGAGATGGCAGCACACTGAGCATGGCATTACCTGGAGCAATACAACTGCTTTTGACAATCTAACATTTTTCCTCTTGTAATTTTACCTGCACTTCAGCCCATTCCCTTCCTCCAGACGTTTCTTTAACTGGCATTGTATAAATTGTTCCATTTTTTCCTATTTTAAGAACAGCAGCTGCTACACTAAGTGCTAGAGCAATCCTCATAAAAGGGTCAGCTCTCCCAAGCAAAACTGCTGTTACCTGCAAGAGTCTAGGTTTGTGCATTTGTACAGTCGGTATTAGTTTGTAGCCTGAAGAATCATTAGAACATGTTTACTGAGAAAAGTCGAGCAACTTAATTTCCTTTGCAATTGCTGACTCTCACTGATGCCAAGAGAACTAAGAAGATACTCTGTCAGCCAGTTCAGCTGTGCCCTGTAAGCAGCTACACTGCTTTTTGTTCATTTTTGGTTTAGGTCTCTTACCATGACCTATTTAAACATTTAGAAGTCCAAATAAACAAGTGCCTATCTGCCTCAACAAACCAACTTTCAAAAAGTAGGTGTGTAGGGCAGGAACTGCTACTGGACACAGGCAAGGAGCTGATACAGTTACATAGCGTGAGTGCATGGCAATAGCAATTGTTTGGTCTGGAAGAACAGAGCTGTTAATCTTTAATTGCAGTAGTGAGTTGCTGAAAGGAATAAACTGGGGTGAAGATTTTTTTGCTGCCCAAAGAGAGTAGCTAATACTAAAAGAGAGTAACTTAAATACAGACTACTGGACCAGTGCGGCAACTGCAGAAGCTTATGCAATTTATTTTAAAGGCACTGAAAGGAGGAGGTGAGAGAAAAAAGAATCCATGAAAATATCTTTGTACTCATCTGCTGCAAAAAACACTGAACGAGAGAATAAATGCACAGAGCTGAACAAAGATGCACAGCCTTCAGCGTAGCACTTAATGGACTAACACATAACACAAACATCAAAATAGTACAGATAAAGCTAAGCATATTATTGCAATCTCTGCAAAAGCAGCTAATTTTGATTCTATATTTGGAGCAGAGTGGCCACAGGTACTAAAGAAAAGCTGTTAACTAAAGCACAGCTAAGGGCTAACAGGGAAATAAAAACACTCAGATTGAGTTCTCGGACTACACCAGGCCTCCCACACACAGAGACACTTGAAAGTCACACAGAGACACTTGAAAGTAAGGAAAAAGTAGCAAACTTTTCTCTTAAAAACTACTGCCACAAGAATGACTTCACAGGGTCAGTCAGATTAAACATCGCTCTAGTGCAAGTGCCCTGCCTGACAATGGCAAGAAGCAATTACCGAGGGAAGTGTATAAAAATGATGCAAACAAATAGTAATCACACAAATAGCATAGTCTTCCAGAAATCTGAGGGTGGAGGGTTTAAGTCTCAGGCTATACGAGTACCTCAGTTTAACAGCATTTTATGGCTTCTTTTTTTTCCTCCAAGGATTTGTTTCTGCATTGTTTGAAATTGTTGGTCTTTCAACACCTGCAAAAAACCTGCAGCAACATTTCACGTTCTCTGAATCATCCTTCAATCCTTGTTGTCATTGTTCAGCTCTTGGCTAGTTCTACTCTGCGCTTCTTCATGTGCTGGGGCGAGGTGTGGCTTGAAAATGCCGAGGAGTGGAAGAAAATGGATTTCTAAATAAGCAGTTTTTCCTCAATCTCTTCTCTATTTCTTTTTTATTCCTAGCATTTTGCTTGCTTTTAGGATCATTGAATTAACCACTGAATCATCTTCAGTGATTTCAAAGTCTCAGAGAAGTTGTGAATCATGTGTTAATGTACAAGACAGGACATACTCTTTGTGTTCACTCCCATGTGTGTTACCCTGCATTTGTTAACACCGACTAGCACATTTTTGTCCAGTGCACTCAAATACCATGAAATTCCCTATGAGAACAGAGCCCTACAAAATCCATCCATTAAGTTCCTGCCAAATCATACTGTCACCACCAAGTCTTCCTCCTCTGCCTAATGGAAAACAGCACGACTGTTATGCAAACAGATATCCCAAAGGCTTCACAGAAAGCCCACTGAACTCAGGAACTAAGAAAATCCCTCTCATTCACAGAATTGACAGTTGACACCACGTTGTTCAACCTTTAACAGGACAGATAAAATTGTGGCCTTTTACAGCTAATTCAGAGCTAAAAAATGTAAATTAGTAGAAAGAAGAGACTAGAGGAATATATTCTTTGAAAACAAAGACTAAGAATTATATCTAGTTCATTCAGTAAAGTGAATACTTTGAAAACTTTTGACAATGCAACGGTATAGAAAATGATTTGGATTACACAAATTATTTTCAAAACTAGAATAAGCACTATTTCTTGTTATAAGCACACATAGGATATCTAGTGCAATGGAATCCTGATCGCTGCACAGGAGCTTTACACACCATTACAACGGTGATAAAAGAAAATGCAAAAAAACCCTGCCTGTTCTAGAAATTATATGGCTTTATTTTATTTTAAGTGTTGTTATAATATAGACTAATCAATCTTCACAGCTAATGAAGCAACAGGCTCAATATGGATTAATTTTCCTTACTGGAACATTTTTAGTTTCAAATACAATTGTTCTCAACTCAAAACTAGTGTTAGTTTGCACATTAAGTAAATGTTACACCCACACAGTTATAATACAGACTACAGCAGCACAGGCTACGTACTCTACCTGCACAATCACACATGCAATTATCACAAAGCACTATGCTGTGTAATTTTATGGCCAATACAATAGATGTGAGTACTGGAAAGAAAAGGAAGGAAAGATTCGGCATTTGAAGGTGAGTTGTGAAAGGCAAAGTTCTCAGAGAGATTTAGCTGGTGTAACAGCTTGCTGCCACCAAGAAGTGAAGGGATGTCTTGTTATCCTGTCTTTCTCCACCTACCCTACCACTCTTAACTATCTACTATTTCTCTTCTGCTTGTGCTGGCTCCTAGGCTTGCCAAGTCCTTTGATGAGTCGATTCAACTCTTTAACCAGACAGAACTACTCACTTCTTTCTTTTTGCTCAGTGATGTTGAAAATGCTCACAGAAGAGTCCACGAAGTGCAAGAGCAAACTAAGAAGTGCACAGCGAGAAGCAGCAAGATGAAACTGGACCTTCCTCATCTCAGCTTCCTCCTCTCTTCTCAGCTTAACAGCCTCAGCTGTTTCATGTAATTTTACCATAAGTGTGCCTCATAAAGTGTGCAAGGTTCCTTCAAAAGCATTACACACAAAGGAAAAGAAAACACTAAGATTTTATCACTGTGCTTCCTAACAAGGCCATCCAGCACTGGCTTCAGTTCACAAAACCTACTGTTGTCAGCGTAGGCATATGTAATGCACTAAGTGCAGCAAGAGCTGTTGAGCTCAATTCTTGGTTGCACATCTGAACTATATGTGCTCTGACTAGACTGGGGACAAGTTGAACACTGCTGAGTAAATTACATTCTCTAACCGGAAAGTGGAGGTACTAGGGTTCAGATCAACAAAATAACATCACTGTTATAACTCCTAACACACGGCTTGCCCCTGGGGTGCAACCTGTAGCCGTGACTCAAGCCCAGAGCTCAGAGAGAGGCAGACCCTTCCAGCAGGCAACCAGCAAGCTGAGGGAGGAACTCCCGAAATTCGTCTGCAGGGAGTGCTGAGAGAGGGGCACTCGCATCCTTCTTTTTGAAGCTTTGCCACCAGGTAAAAAGGAATGAGAGTCACAAGACCAGAAGGAAAGGAGATAATGTAAGTCAAAAGACAAGGGTTTGTAACTAGGGAAGAAGAAATCTAACTAATTTTAAAAAGATTAAGCATTTTATTATCAGATGAAGAATACCCTGAAAATTCAAGACTGTACGTAATCTGAGAAATGAAATGATGAAAAGAGGAATTCATACAAATTGGCTTAAGACACATATTTACAGGTTGCATGTAATTTCTTGCAGTTTATGGCACAACAACAAGGTTTTAGGTTGAAGAGTGTATTATGTTAATATAGACATGCAGAGTATGTATTTATAAGCCCACTGTTGGTAACACAAGGATAATGAAACAAAGTAAGAACATCTGCTGGAATGTTAAGTGTCTTTCTAATTAAATCCAGTAGTTGAATGAATCAATTCATTACCAACAAGTCTGGTTTATTATCTCATTAATACAGCTGGTTAATATTATGAGGAGATTAGCACAAGAACTTGAAATGATCCTAAAACAAAAATGAACACAACAGAGATATAGAGGCAAATAAAGGAGTCCAAACAATGAGTAAAAGGCTGAGGTTTTTAGACATGTAAAGAACAAAGGGAGAAAGAATGACAGGAAAACAAAAGGCACCTAGCAAACCTGGCACTCCACAGTAACAGCATAACAGATGCCAACCAGAAAACGGAAAGGCTGAGCACCCTCTCCCAAGCTCACAGTGATTGCATGGCAAAACCATTTAGTTATCAAAATGACCAAAGCCCCAGATATGGTACATTAGGGAATCAAGCTGGACTCCTATAGGTAATTCTGCACAAAACAGTGGTGCATTTAAAACCTGTCGAGAAATAAGTAGTTTTAAAGCTTTGTCTATGGTTCAAGTTTTTTTGAGCTATAATGGAAAAGAGTATAGAGAAGCACTGGCTTGACACTTGAAATACACACATGACCGCTTCCCTGTTTTGCAGCCTTGGCACTGCAGCATCTATTTGTTGGCACAGCAGCATTCCCTAATTTGTGGTCATATTCATGGAAGAGATTTTATACTGATTACAGGATTTTTCCTTTGTTTTCTAGAGTATAAAAGATGGATGACTAATGACTTGCCAAATAAACAGTATTCAAAAACAAAACTCAGAATAATGGAAATAAAACACCCTATCATCATCCTCATCAATACTACATGCAAAATATATTCCTTAGTGAAAGGAGAATCAAAGTACATAACCATTTCCTACCTCTCTATATTAAAGCACTCAAGTACTTCTATTAAGTTGAACTGAGTCCGAGTTCATGAGGAATTATTTAGCTATTACTTCTGCTTGTTAACACACTATGAATGATACTTAGTTAAAATGTTGATGTGCTCTAGGAGACAACACATCCTGTAGTTTCCCCCAAGATCAGTCAGTCCCAGCCCTGCCTGGTTTTCATTGAATGCAAATGAGCACTTCAAAAGAGTACTTAATCCTACAGCTAAACCTTGTCAGTTTTACAGAAACCGTACATATTCTCTACCATCCACTGTCTGGGAATATGAGAATTTTACTCCAGTCAAATGACAGCTTTAAGAAAAGCTGTGAGTTACCAAATCCTAATATCTTAGGACAGAATTTCTATAGAGCAGGTGTCTGCTGGGAGCTGGAACTAACAGAAATACAACTGTGCTTAATAGCCATATTTAACAGAGCTGCTCTGTCGGGGAGCTTAGGATGTTGCAGTTTCATTAGCATTAACAAGTGTTGCTATGGGTACCGGAGCACAGGCATCAGAATACAAGTGAATAGAAGGAGTGGGAAAGTGATTAATAAAAATGTGAAGTGTTGGAATTTTAATAAAACAAAACCAATGTGCTTGCCAATAAGAACACGTTTAAATAATAGACTACACTGTTGCCCAATTCACCAGCAGATATATGCCACTGCTTGTCATCTTTCTGCTTGAGCCCAGACAAACCCTACATAAATAAAAATAAAGACCAGAGCAAACCCACTGTTGTCACATTGAGAGGGACACACATGCGCGTGCGCGCACACACACACATACACAAATGAAAGTGACCTTAATAAGTATTCATAACAGTATTATAGTACTGATGTTAATATGCAATTTATGAATATTTAACACACTACAGACAGGTTTTGTGCAAGCTCAGAGCCACATAATATCTCATTCCTGGGTAAATGGCATGGACTTATATTAGTGTAACTAAATGCAGGGTTTGGTATCTTGGTCACAGACATGTAACTATATTTATCTACTTCAGAATGGAATTTTGAGTAATGTTATTAACTCCTTAGAGCTACTCTGATTTCTTATGACTGTTGATAAGCAAAATTAGTACCATTTCTGCTTACAGAACACCTAAAGGGTGAAATGGTAGTATTGCAGGAGCATGTGTCATACTCAAAATACAAAGCCAATTCCTACTCTTAGCCAAACTAGGAAAACATGTCTCACATTAATTACTAAATGAATGTATGTTTACCCATTTTTTCCCCACCTTCCCTGTCCAAAAGTTGGAATTAAAAAATGCACAGCAACAGTAATTTTCACAAGCGACAACCCATGTGATGATTAATAGCAGAACTCCTGCTCTGCTGCTTCATTAAACAGTGAAGATGGTAGTCTGGGCCCTACTTCCAGCAGGTATTTCCTTGATTTCAGCAACATCTTCAAAATATCTCCCAAGACCTAATGCATCCACTCTCATCCACTTTTGCCAGGCAATAAAGTCTTACTGATTCCTTGGGAGGTGCCTTAGGCTTTACTTGTGTTGCTTCCCTCAGCTACAGGTGTTGCTCTGGGCCCGCAGGACAGATCGTGCCTGTTCCATATGAGCTGCACTGCGACCGGTACGCAGTTTTTCATTACTGTCATGGCCAAAACACATTCTCTAGTTTCAGCATGCCGGTCTGGTCTTCCACAAGTGTGGCTATAGCTTCCTTTCTAACCCCACTCTGCCTGCTCCTCTAGGATACCCTTACCAGAGCCTTCCTCCTCTGAACACCTTCAGCACTCAAATCTCCTCATGCGTGTGATAGGAATCAGGAAATCAAGTTCAGTTTTTTAATTACTTTATGCAATTTTCCATAAAACTTAATTCTCCTTTCCTTCTACCCCTCCCTCCGTTCCCTGCCCACTACCCAAAACCCCTGCAGTACAGAGGGCACGCATGTGAGTTACACCACCAGCCATCAGCCTCCCTTCACGCCCCACCTCTCTCCTTCCAAGAGCACTTCTTTATCTTTACCTTTGTCATACTATCTCCCCAAAGATGTTCCTTTCCTGAATTTTGGCTTTGGATGCAGTTTACCTCACAATCTCCATGGTTAGTTCTACAAACAATTGCTTGTGCAAACTTTTTACTTACATGAACAATCTTACTCAGTTCAGCGGGCTGAGTCGTTACTCACCTCAATGTATTTGCAAGATGAAAACTGTAGATCATAAATACATGACGGCTGTCTTAGAGAATATCTATAAAGAACTACATCTGTCTGCACTTTTTTTTTTAATAGAAAAGCAATAAAGCAAATCAAGATGACTCTGAAGTGGTACTCAATACTCAGTGGTCTTCCCTGACATTTTCTCAGTACTTAAATGTTAAATTTTACAAATTGATATTTATGAGTCACTTAGGCTTGTATGAATTATTATACTCATCTCCAGAATAATAGGACATTTCAACAAAAAAGATATTTTTGAAGTAAACAATACTGACCTTTTCTTGTTTAGTGTGATCACAAGACACAGAGAGCTGAGATCCACGTTATGTACTAAAATCAGGGATTAAGAAGCAGTGATTAAACCTTACCCTATTATCTGGAAAGATTAACAAGGTAATTATATAGCCTGAAACTCAGAATGTTTAGTTACATAGAAGAGGAAGAAAATATCCAACACAAGACTTTGAAATGGAAGGACAACAGTGATCGTTTAGATTCTTCTTCTGTACTCATTACCCAAATCTAATTAATAAAAATTAGTAGCTTTTTTCTGTTTAACTTGTTATTTAATACAAAGGCATATCAAAGGCATTATAATAAAGCATAAACAATGCTGGTTTAAAGTTGAGGTATAAAGACTAAATTTCTGCTATTTTCACATGAAAACTAACTACTTTAAAAAAAACAGAGTACAATTTTGTGCCAAGCTGATCAAGATTGTAATTTGAATACTTTTAGAAGTACGTACTGGAAGGTGTCACAAGTAAAGATGTATATGCAAATCTAGTACTTGCGTATGTTACCACTGCGACTGTTCTGCTGACTCCTCTGCAAACATTAGCAAGCTGCAAATAGGCACATCTTAGTTTCCATTTACTGTGATTGTGACCTTAGCTCTTCCGTAAAGAAGGGTCTTTACCGCATGTTTAATATGGATAGTAATACTTCTTCATTGCTACAATTTATCTTTGTGGTGCCTCTAACAACTGCTGTACTAAGCCTAGTATCTTTTATGCCAGCATTGCTATGTAAGATGTGTTAATTAGTTTACTCTCTACTTCTTGTTACCATTATTTAGTAGAGATCAGTAATTCTTTATCACAAGGATTTTCCTTAACTTTTCTCGTCACCTGCCCTTTTCCTCTAACAGGATTCAATTCCCAAGCACGTTTATCCTCTTGATGTTAAAAGGATTGCCTAGTGGTCTTTTTAAATGATTGCTTTACATTCTGTAGCTAAAGGAAAGGCTATGTGATTTTCCTTTAAAAACCCTAAAGCCTGCTCTAGCCATTCCTGTGAGACACCCCCATGTCATTATGACAGGAATTTTTATGATGCTACTGACTAAAATGTTTGCATCACAGGGTTTATAACTCTTTTCCACTGGTAGGCATTCCTTGAAAAAGGCAACCATTTGAGAAAAAACAACTAAAAATAGTGTGAAATTTTCACTTTAAATGTCACTTTAGTTTTTGTTTCAGACTCATATAAATGAGAACTAACCTCAAAGTGCATCCTGAGAAGTCCCATTTCCGGGATCCTGGTGTCTGTGTGTTTCATACCTACAGAACAGGTAGAAATCTCTCTCAGGTACTCTGACTGAGCTTCCTGATACTCAGAAAGCCTTCAAGGCTGAATTGTTTAACTGAATTTTGTACTTAATGAAGAATCAGTACAAGGAAGGGGCCCTGTGGTGTTAGAAGCTCTGTGGTCTGTTGCTGCTTTCTCTGTGAACTGGAGCTTTTCCAGATGGAGAGTAGCAAAATAAGTTGTTTCTACTTTTAGAATCAAGCCTCCATAAATTGGTATTCAAACTGGAAAAAAAAATGGCTGAAAAGGAAAGTTCATTATAGTGTGCAGTGATGTGGATCAACATATTTCAGCCTAATTGATACCTTAGCTCAGGAAAACAAAGCTTTGACTGTATTTCAAATAATCCACTATTTATAGTCTTTATAAATAAATTTTTGAAAATTAATTTCAGAGGAAAGTATTTTCAAGTCAGAGCTCAAATACTAATGTCTTACAGATCAAAGGGACATCTCACAGCAGGCTGTATTGAATTTCTATAAGCATATTCTGACTTTGTACCAGTTTGAAATAAATATTTTTGTGATACTAGACTTATTTCTCTTGTCCTTCACACATTCATTAAACATGACACAGATCTTGACTTCTTAAGTATGATATACACTTACTAACTGATACTGCTAATGTAGCTTATGGACATGGATGGTAAAATAATTGAAGTTAATTTCCTCAAGAAACAGAATTAGAATGTTAGAATTAGGGATACAAGTTGTTTATGTTTTTCAGGCAACATTTTGCTAACTGTATAAATACATGCAGACTCCTGAACATTAAATTAGTACAGTAATAACACAGGCTGCATGTTTTCATCCCGTATAAGACAAAATAAAATTAAAACCTCAAGCAGGATGTTTTCTGTTACACACCAGCCTTCAGAGAAAAAGCTCTATCTCATTTATTCATGCATTACTGAGTCATAATAAAATTCAGTGCTGGCACACTGGTCAAGACAAATGCTAGGAAAATGCTCCAGTGACAGCACTATCACTTATTACTGCATGCATTCATTTCATAACCATTCCTGTTTTTATATTGTGAGTCTTGTGCACTCCCACCATGGGACTGCCAGGGCCGACCTGGGGCACACGCTATGAACTTTGGCAGTGGTCCTGAATGGCAGGATGCTGCTCCATGCTTCCCTGCGCGACCCACCAGCCCTGCCCCTCTTCTTGCACCTGACCCACACAGGAGTCCTGCAGTCCCTGGTCATCCTCTAGCTGCTTTGCACATTGGCTGGGTTTAGAGAGCAGTTTTGGTGCACGTGAACCAGATGCATCTGGAGCCCAGATACGTACAAAACGCATCCCAACCATTAGCAGAGACATCTGGGTCTAAGCCAAGGGGCACTGCTTCAGATAGCTTTGAAACTCCTGCACATTGAGGCTGTTTGGTGTAGGAAGACTGACTACATGTAATCCAAAGCAAAAATGCCAAACCATGTAATATAGTTGCAGAGACAGCAGCACTAATTGTCTTTATCCACTGTGCCTTATTATTTGCTCAAGTGGACAGAGCCACACCATACCGTACCAGCCTGTGAGGTTGAAACAGATGGCATATCCTATTATAAAGCTTCTATACCAGAGGGATAAAGAGAAGGCTTTTAACTTGCCACTACCCTACAGGGCAAGAAGCAGAAGTAGCTACTCCTTGGGGACGGAGCCACCGACGACAAATGAGAGGATGACAACTCAATGAGCAAGAATCAAACAGAAGCAGCTGGGCCATTTCACACTGGTCACTGTCTGTCAGTCATAAAAATCAGAGAAAAAATACATGAAAGTGGAAAAAAGACCCTTTGGAAGAGATGGTCCAGTGAAAACATGAGGCAAAAAAATGAAAAGGAAAGTTCAAGAAACCCAGTTGAAATACATTACTAAGGACAGACAGGTATCTGTCTGAGAGTTTTGGACCACTGAAGCCACTGACAAAACATCTGCTACAATTTCTCATTTACAGGTCTGCTATAGCAAAATGTTAGGATAGAGTGGCAAACAAGCAGTGAACATGGAATTACCTACTGGGAAACCAGGCCTTGATATCAATGAGCAGACATTAGACTTGCAACTATACTGTTCCCTATAGTGCCAAAACATTAGAACTTGACAGTTACTGCTGTACACTGATGATCTAAATTCCTTTATAATCAGAGAATAAACTCAAGCAAAACACAATGCCCTTATAATTTACTTCATAATTACAATTTCAGTGCCGTAACATGTAGCATGTTTTGAAAAATCAGTAAAGACTCCAGTTGAGCACTCCTGGCTCCATACCATAATCAAAGTATCAGATATGGGTACTATTTCTGTACAAAGTAGTTTGAGCACTCCACATTTGTACAGCAAAGAAGTGTTACTGCTTATACTACGGGGCATAAATCTACTGCCCTACCAAGTGGGGCAGAGAAGCTCCCTAACATGAAACCGTATTGCATAAATAGCCACATGCATTACATTTGTACTCTTATGTAGTATCTGACATATTCTTACTGAAGAAAACTGTTTACACACCCCCAGATTACCTAACCCTACTGCTTAGCAGTTTGGCATCTTTCAAAAATTTGTGCATTATATCGCAGCACAGTTTCAGTCTGGTTATGTGGTTTTAATGGTACTGACCAATACATTATTTAATTCAACAATTATCAGGTCATTGGACACTAGTTTTTTCTGCTCAAGTGACTGTAATTAACTGATGACTCGAGACAGTAGCTCTGCAAAGAACCCACACTTTCACAAACACATTCCCCTGACTTCAGTGAGACACCAGTCAGGATGATGTGCCCAGCTCTTCACAAGCACAGACCTGCTTCATAGTTGCCCAAAACTTACCCCATTTTTTCACTCCCAGTTCTTCAATGACATGGTCTTTCCCACATTGTGTAGGGCTTTTATTTATGCAATATTTAAAGCTACTTTGAAAGGTCCACATAAAGACATTCAAATGCTTTCAGGCTTTTCTCCCAGCTTCAGCCTGCTGGGAGTTCGTGGATGAGAATGTGAAGCAGAAGCCTCAGAGAGAGTCTGGGAGCAATTGTAGTTTTAGGATGCAGATGTTCACACAAAGATGCAGAGTTCTAGCAAGGATTGCAAGACAAGACATTGGTGGAAGGAAGCACACAGGGCTAGGAAAGGTTATGAAGGCTGTTTGGACAGACAAGAATTTCACCTATACTGAAGTTAAAATACTTAATGCTTGTAATTTCATAATATTTAAGTCATTTTCTTTCTTTCCTACTGTTCACTCTTATCATAACCACATTCTAGTTTAAACCCTGCATCCCTTCATCAAGAAAGCTGGCTGAAGCCTCAGAGGGAGAACCCTATCACCTGTTTATATGACAGGCACACCTTGCGGCAGGCATCATTGGCGATAAGGATTTACAACTTTGGTGCTCTTCCAGAAAACCAGTACTCCCCAGAAAAAAAAACAAACCCAAACCAAAACAGTGAACAAGGTGTTTCAATAGGCGTAACAAACTATCTTGGCATCCGTGTTACACTTAGAACATTCAAAAAACTTGTAATACCCCCCATAGTCCACACCTCTACATCTAAATAAAGCATGCCCACATCTATTATTTGTTCAGGTAACGAGAAAGCCTTTTCAGGTAAGAATCAGGTATTTGCTAATACTGAGACAGTTTAAAGGTCTGTGGACTGATGAACCACCACTCACTGTTGCTCCACCACAGGTAACAGAAGGCCTGAGCAGAGTTTTCAAACAACTTAAAGGCTTTAACATGTAAACAAGTTATCATACTACCAGGTAGTCTGAAGCAGCTTAATTCTCAAAGAGAATAATAGTATATAGAGCAGCTGATACTTGGTAGTTTGTTTGTGTATCAAAGCCTTTACCTGCTACTGAGCAGGCAAGAATTAGCTTAGATTACTGGATTTAAATACAGCCGTACGTCCACTAGTAGGCAGTTAAAGTAATTATATCTAACAAAGATAAAGGCCATCCATCTTCGCTTTTAAGCTATGAAAGTTTTCTGAATTCAGAGAAAATCAAATAGCATGCCCTTATTGGGTAGTTTTGGAGAATATAACATATCCTATGCCTTGTGCTAACAGGAGTTACATATTCAGGCCGAGGTGTGGGGACGTCCCTTCGTCTTCACATAAAATACAGTGCACATTTGTTACACAATTATTTGTAAAATTAGAGCAGGATCACAGGCAGTTCAGATCTGTATTACCAAGCAATACAATCCATTTCTTATATTACTAATCTATTACTATCCATTTAATGAAATACTTTTGTTTCACTTGTATGTTCTCCTAGCATCAGTTTTTTAAGAAATGTGCTGTGAAGGCTAAAACCACTAAAATCTTACTGTAACAGTTACATAAAAGGATTTTGCCTTTTTACTTTTCAAACACAGAATCACATAAAAAGTAATTTTACCAATTATAAATTTGTAATTTCCACTCCTCCACAAGATCAGGTGACTGTTTAAAATGACTATGAGATTGCATTTTTAATTAAAAATCACAACAAAAGCTCTTAAAACATTTTTAAATAACACTGTTTTAGGAGATTCATTCTTGTAATCATATTAAAAGAAACTGCATTGCACTTACATAATTAATTAGTGAACCTGTCCTCCAGGTGTAATTGCTAGTTGTTCAGCTCACAATGATTAACTTGCGTCAAACCAAAATCCTTTACAGAGCTTATAATGCATACTGGTAGAAGGAATCCTTTCTCCCCCCTCTCCAAAATCTATGGTACAGTGGAAGCCCCAGGTCTTGAAATCCTCCACTGAACATACAGATTTAACCCAAGAAATGGATCATTGGTGGTTCTCTAGATGCTTGGAAGTGCCCTGCGGGGGAACAACTGAGGATGCAACCATATGTGTGAACATTTGGAACTGGCTAGGGTTTTAAGGAAGGGTACTGATCAGGATACCAACCTCCAAAACCATCAAACAGCAACAGGCAGATACAGGTGAGCTGGGTGAGCCCATCAGGCTGACATCTGTGGAACTCTGATGAATGAAGAGACAAGAAGTGGCAGCTGTATGCTTGGGGCAATGGCTGCTCTGTCACCTTGCTGGGGTTTTCACCCATGGCAGTGAGCAGCCACCGGCACCCTATTCACAACTGTGGATGCTTGAAGAGGAAGAAGGTAACCTACTCACTCAGGGCTGATCTGAATAAGAGGGGTAGTATAAGGATGTGTGGGATGGGAGAGCATCCGGTTCATTACTTTATTTGGTCGAGGACTATTCAGTATAAAAGAAAGAACTAATAACAAGTAAAGTGGTAGATTACACACAAACAAACATTGATGAACAGGTGATAAGAGAGACATAAGTTGTCTTTGTTCACTACAGGAACTAATGCCATTAAAGGAACTACTCAGACACAGCCTTGAACAGGTTCAGCCTGAACTTTGTCACCCATAAGAAAGGGAAAACATGATTATCATATGTATTACGGTATATTTGAGGGTGTTTGTGGAACTGCGCGAAACTTGCTATGGAATATCGGAAGGGGCTTGTGGGATTATGTATATCTTAAGGAAATTTAGAGGAGGGACCAAAGGCAGAGCAAGGGAAGGATGGGGAGGGGACAAACACCAGAAAATGGAGGCAGGGGGTTGGGTGGGGATAAAAAGGGCCAGTTGCATTTAAACAGACTGCTTGTCTGATCAAACCCTGCACCTGATTACCACAGTCTTTCCTTTCTTCTTACTAAATCCTTTTCTTGACTATTTTTTTGTGTAATTCACCCTCTGTCCTATGTGTGATACCGCTGTAAGGTCTAGGTGCCAGCAACAGCAGAAGACCCTGCAGGTCCAGGAACCAGCAACTAGAGGGACTGTGGTGTGTCTATGCTTTCCTAGTGAACCTAACCCTGTATGCACGTGTATGTGTAATTTGCTAGCAAGGTTCAAACTGGAGTAGCCAGTGAGTAGGAGACCTGTATTTGGAAAGAGTCAAGGGCTGAGTCAGTGGCTGGGCAAGGGGTCCAGGGTCCAGCCATGGGCAGAGTTGATGCCTGGCAAGGCAGTCCAGACAATGGACTTGGAACTGCTAATATTTGAGGGATCCATGACTGTGGGGTACATGTGAGACAAGTGTGAGTGCATGTATCCTTTTTGACAGCCAACACCAAGTCAGATTTGCTAGCAAATAGGAGGAAACCTGCATTCTGGGTAAGAGGGCTCAGGCACAGGTATCATCACATGGGTTTAGAGGCCATGGTAATGTTCAAGGGGTCCATGAATGAGTGTGTGCTTCTGAATCGGACACTGAGGGTGTCTACTCGGTGTCTAGAGTGTTTTCACGAGTGCACTTCCATCCTGATCAGTCTTTGCCACCCCAAATGGGACTCAAACGTACCACCTTCCTTAACCCTCCACATCTTGAGAACTGGCTTTAGGGCAGGGCACAGCCACATACATTGCTGCTGTTACCATTTCCCTCGCTGCCTGGCTCTCCCAGGGAAGGGGAATCAGAAAGGGAGTAAGAGAAGTCTCCCTTTCTGGAAGAGCCATAAGTGACCAGGGGCCACTGCCGGGGAATCCCTTTAATCTCTCCTTCAGCAAGGCTACCCTTATGCATGCAAGAGCTTTGTCTAAGGTGCCTTGCAGCACCATACCCTCTAACATAGCTTGGAGTAGCAAATGTGAAAGAAGCTGTCGCTACAATGCTATCATCAGGAGTTAGCGATACCCTGGCGACGTAACTTAAGAGTAGAAAAACAGGAACACTTGTCTGCTCCCCTCCTCGCTTCCCAGCTTCCAAACCAGAAGTGAAGCAGCAACATGCAGGCCAAATCCCATCTGTGTTTTAGCACATGGGACCCAAGAAGTACCTCGCTTCCCCCACTCCTGACAGTTTTTGGGTGGACTTTTAGCTACCAAGCTCAGTAGACAGGAGAGCTACAGAGACACTACATCTTTCTGACTCCTAATTTGCTCATGCCTAAGAGCAGAGATTACAACACTGCTGGGAGCCAGGTACCTCATGTGGCAGTCATGCTTTGATGCTTTGCCTCACAACCTTTCATGCTGTTGTGACTCCATCAGGCCTAATGAAGTTTAATCCTAGGGAAGAAGGTGCAGGGACTACGATGAGAGATCACACAAGTGGAGAGCGAGGAGTGGTATGGTGAAAAGGGATAACACACAGGAATTAGAGGTGGAAAAGCATAAAAAATAAAAAAAAAAAAAAAAAAAAAAGTATGGAGAGCAGGGGTAAAAACCGGATCCAGAAGCAGCCTGTGGGTGACAGCTGGTGAGATGTATGGCAGCAGGACAGGAGCGGCGGGACCAAAGGAAGAGCTGTGGGCAGCAGAGGCTGGCAGTCCGGAAGGGAATGGGGCAGGACAAAGGGAGTACCCAAGCTGGGTATGGGAGAGAGCAGGGGCAGGAGGGACCGAATTAATGTTGGAGATTAACCGGCTAAGGAACTGTCATTAGAGCGTCAGAGGGGCCTTCTAGAGGCAGATGACAGCTGGGGAATGGAGGCAATGAGTCAGAAATGAAAAGCAGGCTCAAAGCAGATGAGAGAACAGCGTGAAAGGCTGGAGAGCCACGAAGGACAGAAGTGGTTGGTGCAGAAGTGAAGAGACAAGCCAGATCAAGCCCTTTTTTTGCTGATACACAAGCAGATGGGGAAAATCATGAAGAAGTTTATGAAGAAAATTAACTGGAAGCTAAAATGCCCACCAAAGCCTTGGGCTGGCAGAGGCCAGATCAGCAGAGGGGATACCCTGAGGGTGCAGTGATGAGACAGCAAGCCGAACTTCTGGTGGTTGAAACCGAACACAGGGCAGCAAGGGTGCTAAGATACGCAGGCCTTGGCCTGAGGTTTAGCTAACATGAGAAACTACTGGGCACGACATGAGGAAACAGCTGAACACAAATAACGGAGTGAGAAGCTGGAAAAAGTTGCCAAGGCGTGATGAGGAAGGGCTGGATTTCATGTAGTTAAGAGGAGGGTTAAGTAAGAGGCGGACGGGCTTTGCGAAGGCTTGGCGGGGATGGTATTGGGGCCTTCTGGGAAGTGAAATCTTGCAGGGCACACAGGGCCAAGGCAACTGTATCAGTGATACCATCTGAGGCTGAGATGGCTCAGGTAAGAGCATCAGAAATACCAGATTTGGCTATGCATCAGGTAGTGAACGTCAAGCTGGATCAGTTGGTGAGTAGGAGGAGACCCTCACCTGGAAAGACCGGGTGCCTGAGCCAGTGGCTGGGTAAGGGGCCCAAGGTCCAGGAATGGATGTTAAACAGACTCAGAGCCCATGTTGATATGCAAGCGGCCTGCGAGCATGGGGGTGCTTGCGGATCTAAAGAGGAATGTATGCATCAACCCGGATGGAGAAACCTCTCAGGTCTGACAGGGCGTGGGACTGGATTTCAGCAACCACGAAAGAGGAATCCCTGAATCCCAGAGTCCACTGGGTTGAACGTCTCTCATAGCATCCTTAACGGAGGGAACTTAAGAGTTGAGCTAAAGAAGTGATGCTTATAGTATCAGGAACAAAACAACCCTCACTGAAGTATCCTCTAGGTAGCAATGAAAAAAGTAGACTCGTGCAAGACCAGTCAAACTTTAGTTTTGCACAGTAAACTGAATTCCCTTACAAATGAGACATGAGAGGGACGTGGAAGGAATAAGAATAACACGCTGTGCTCTGGCATGGTATGCTCCAGCAACATGTTATTAAAAAGCATTTGAGCACATAAAGACCCCAAGTAGGAAACAGTAACTGTCAGACTGCCGATGAAACTATGCAAGACACACTTCCAGAAGAAGCCCGATTTTAAAAGCTGTTGACAGATGCTGTAAGAAATGCCGATACATGGCATAATTAACGTAGACTGAACAAATTGTACTGTGGACAGTGGTTATGTTTATTAAAAGCCACTTGGTGAAGGCTGCTGGAGGGAACTAACTATAAAGCAACACAGTCCTGGATTAGACTATAAAAGCACAGGCTTTCCTGTAAATAGGAAACAGCAAGACAGGAAAAAATGTTATATAATTTTCCTATATACTGTCTCCAAAGAAGTGACATGCCTTCTCGGGTGCACATGAAAGTACAAGTACAAGATGTTGCTAGAGCAAATAGCTTTGAAGAAATGAAACCTCTGAAAGAATAAGGATTTTGCTTAGAGACAGGGAAATGATAAATATTAGGGCGAGGTATTTCTTTGCCCACAGACAATGTGATTTATCATGTAAGATCTGTTTACCCTAAGTGACTGGGTTCTAAAGGAATAATTTTGAAAAGGCTATTTCAGCTATTGGGTAGTCTTGTCTTTGTTCAGGCGAAGAAGAAAGATGGGCTCTGAGCTTAATACAAAGATGCTGAAGTCCATCATGGTTAACATGATGGACAGCAGTTAAAAGGCTGTTGCAGAATTTCATGACTCCCAGCCAGCATGTTGGCAGCCCTCTCTCATGGGGCCAGGGATAGCTTGGATGTACATGGAAGTCTATAGGCTGAGGTGGAAGTTAATCTAGCCTAGCACCTATTATTTTGATTTTCAACAGTGACTTTTACACATTTCATCACCTACAGACTCCAAAGATCTGCCAGGGGATGCAAACTGAGTTTGGGAGCAAAGACACTGAAAGTTCACTAATTTTTTCCATGAGTGTTTGAGCTCACTAACAGGAAAACAGCACAGGCCTTTGAATTCCAATGGAACAAACTTTTTTTGTGCTGGTGCCAGTGTCTTTACAAGAGTTACCTGGAAAAACCTCAGGGTAACCTCATCTCTAGTACTCCACAGACCTATAGACGGTTTCACACAGAAGACTTGCACAGACAAAAGTGCATGTCCTTTTCAACAGTTAAAATGGCACAGCTTTGCCTCTGGGTGCAGTTACACCAGTGTGAAAGTGCTCTAGGAAGGTCTGGCTTTTCATGTAGGCAAGACTCACACTACCACCCTGCAACACTTAAATAAAGTAAGAGTACTGCTTTAACTACTAGGATAAGGTGATATTACTTTTATGAACAGAAGCAGGGTACGTACTAGAGAAACAACACAAAGGCTACTTAAAGGATCACTCACTACCAAAGTTTGACAACTAGAAGGATAAACATGGAATAAGTTCGCTCTAACTCTAGGTTTGAAACTGCCTGCTTGCACATGACTTCCTTCTGCTGCGTCCTTCACACTATCAGTGACTTAAAACCATAACTTGACAGTAGAGGCTAAAAGCCAACCTGAACTGAAAAAAAAGTTAACCAACTTTCCTCTCTTAAATGTGAAAACATTAAACTCTCCCTGTTTTTTTGTTCAGCTCAAACTGAATCATCCCATAAAACTTCTGGTTACCAGTTCAGAGTAATGATTTGATCAGAGAACACTTTTTTAACACCAGAAGTATTCATCCTAGAGACAATCTGTACCTGGTGAGGCCTGCAGGGCAGCATCATATTGCTGGAGTTGTCCCCCTTTTTTCTGTCTGTGCCTTCCCACAGGACCAGGAGATGTAACCCAAGCTCTTGCTCCTGCCCCACAACGCCTGCGTTTCATTCCCAAGAATCAGTTCAGCCTCAGGATTTCTTGCAGTTTAGCCACGGTGAGTTCCAGCTAAGCTGCTTCTAGAAGGGCATAGACATACAGGCCTCTCAACAAAGATGGAAAACTTGCTGTTCTCGCTGCTTACCCTGCCTGACTTATACCCCCGACAGCCCATTTGTGCCCCTCGCTGTAACACCGCCTGCTCTTCATTATCTCTGTGTCCGTCTGTGCTGACGTACGGATTTAAGTGAGAAGTCAAAAAGCCACCCAGACTACCAGCTCCGTGTCCCACCTCTCCGGCACACCGCCGGCACCAACTCCCTCTCCGGCACAACTCACTGCTGAAACCTCTCCCAGTCCCCACAGCTTCATCTACGAAACCCGGGGCTTTGCTAAGAGAAGGAATGGCACCAGCAGGACCAGAAGAAAGACTTACGTCCCTTCTGACCACCGGGAGGCGGGGACGGGGCTGCCCGGGGCTCTCCCCCGAAAGCGGCTCCGACCCTGACGGGCGACCGGTGGGGCCCCCCACCACGCCGGGCCCTGCCGGCTCCCGGCTGTCCCACACGTGTCGGCCGCTACCCTCCCCCAGTGCCCCCCGTTCCCGTCCCACCGCCCGAGGCGGGGGCCGCGGAGCCGCCGGGAGGCAGGAGGGGAGCGGGGGTG
>VYZV01009736.1:37282-47904 GCA_013401275.1 Pandion haliaetus | reverse complement strand
AAGCAGACAAAGTGTCGCTGGCGGGAGTCGCGCTTCCTTGCCTGTTTATTCAACTCCGCCCGGT
The DNA here is from genome assembly GCA_013401275.1 of Pandion haliaetus. Classification (NCBI taxonomy): domain Eukaryota; kingdom Metazoa; phylum Chordata; class Aves; order Accipitriformes; family Pandionidae; genus Pandion; species Pandion haliaetus. The sequence continues at coordinate 47,840 of VYZV01009736.1, read as the reverse complement.
GCAGGGCTCTGAAGCCCGTTGGTTCGACTTACGGAGTGCTCAAGGGAGACTCACTTTGACTTATTTTATTTATTTATTTTTCTTTTTTTGGACACCAGCTCTTAAAACCGCCAGTACCGGGTGAGCTCCGGTGGCTCGTCCCGCACAATAGCCCCCCTTCTGATAAGGATGCGGCTGAACTGTTACCGGCGTAGTAAGCGGCTTTCGGTGTGTTTACGTCGCATTGGAAGGCGGGAGTGGTGCGTGTGAGGGAGCAGGCAGGCGGAGCGCGGAGATTCTCCTTTGTTGTTGTTGTGTCTCCGGCAGCGCTGAGCCCAGCGCTTAGCGCCGGAGCCGGCCCCCAGCGGAGCCCCTCCGTCCCGTTTGGAGATGAGCCCAGATGTTGCCGAACGTTAAATGATAGAGATCGTCGACGGGGTTTATTTTCTGGACTTCTTTATTTGCCGGGTCACAGCTGGGTTGCGGGATATTGATTAGTTCTGCCACCCGCCTTTCTTTACCAGGATGGGCAGGAGCTTAAAAACCACTCTGGGACTCCCTGGAATGGCATGCTGTATATTAGCAGTCAAGTATTTCAAGCTGCAGCCCTCCTCTCGGTCTATTTGTTAGGGTTTGGTTGGTGGGGTTTTTTTTTTTTGGTTTTTTATTTTTGAGCATAGTATGCTATTTCACAATTGAAGCATTTTATTTTTTTCCTGATTTATGAGCTAAAAATCACTATGGAGCATCTTTTCTAATGCTGAAAACAAGCAGCTGAGTGCTGTTCCCCTTATTTGAGTAACTACTCCCTGGTTGCTAAACAATTAAGTGATATCCCTTAAATAAGACTTTCTGTGTTTAGTAAACCTTTTTCAGGTACTTACATGTGGATCGCTGTCCAGCTCTTCCTCACTTCCCAGGACTGGTGTCACTGAAATCTTATGCCTGCTAAAGAGATACAGATGTGATTTCTCAATAGTGGGCTTCCTTTGGATCAACCAGAAAATGTAGTTCCCTACAAAGATGCTCTTTATTTGTGTAAATATAAAATAGTCACAAAGATGCTTATTCTTATTTAAATTCATTCCATGGTTTTCTGTGATTTGGCTTCCAAAGGCTATTCAAAATAGTAACAAAAAGCCACTGTTCGGTTTGGGTCCTCTATACCCCTAGGATGGGCATGATATTGAAGTTCATATAATCATTGCAAAATGTTGAAATACTAACCTGAAGTAATTTGATTTTTCTCATGGACTGTGTTTTATGCTATGTGCTCACTCACCTGCATGATGACTGCTGTCTGCAAAATCTTCACACCCCGTTATTGTATAAGCTATTGTGTTCTGTAGCAGTGGTAGGGGAGGCAGGAGAAAGTTGTATCTTGCCGTATGAATCTTTAAACTTAATGTAAAGTGAATTTCATAGATCAAATACGCCTTTTGCACCACAGACATGCTTATGTATTTTCTTTTTTTAATGATGGGATTATTACGTTTCCAAACAGTTCTTTAATACTGATATATTTATCTGCCCTGGTAAAATGGGTGTTATTAAACCCCTTTGAGAATCCCGATTAGTTGTACCAAGCATATGTATCCTTTGTATAAAGAGCTCAGGGCTTGAATCAACATCAGACCTCATCTGCACTTTCAATCTAAATTTTGCAGCACATGCTGTGTGCTGCACATTTCTACTGTGACATGCCAAAATGGATGAATAACCAGGCAACAGCCACCTGGTTGCACTGAAGGGTTGCTGGTAGCCAGGTGGCTGTTGCTCACTTGCACAGCCTGACTGATGTCCCCTTTGAGGGGCAGTTAATACGAGTAACAGTCTTCTCTTCTTCAAATTTTTAAACTTCTGCCTGCTAGCCACTGATAATATCTAATTGCTTTTTACTGAGCAGGGTGCTTTACTCTGAGTTCATTACTAGCAGGCAGACATGCTGCCAGTTCATTTCCTAGTAGACAGACATACTGCCTTAATGCAGAACATTGTTATATTTGTGACACCCTGTGTACTATAGTTATGTGTTTTTATTTCTAAGGCTATGGATTTTGTCAGTTTTTGTCAGGGTGCTAAAGGTGAAATAAGCATTTGAATATTTCTGGTTTTGAGAAAGTTTGCTTTGTCTGGTTTTGAGATCTTTATTTTCAAAACAGAAGGTTAAACTTCTGTACTGCACTTTGAAATTCCATATGTTTTGAATCGCATCTTCGGCTGCTGTGTCAAAGTAGTGGTGGCATTGCACAAAGGATCCAGTGATCAGTTATGTGGAGCATTTAGCATACAGTATGCTGATGTAAGGGGTTTTTTTGCTGTTAATAGTATCTAAATCTGGTAGATGCCAAATGGAGTTGGCTTGCATAAATGCTGTGGGCTCTTCTATATGAATTCAGAACCTAACAGAACAATATTGTTCAGAACAATAACCAAACCCTTTGTTAAAATGTGGCATTTAAGACTGCATAGCTGTGGATGCTCTGCAGGTAGCAAACTGGAAAGTGCAGCTCTTAAAGGTGACTCTTACTGGTTAGTGCAAACTGGAAACTTTTAGCTGTAATAAATAAATCACAGGACTACATAATTATCTTGTAGCTGCTCTTTGGAGTAAAGATACAAGTTCTGTTAGATAGCCTGAATATAAAGGATCAGTTTTTCTTTGTCTCGCCAGATCTGCATACTGCCTTATGAGATCTGATTTACCTGAATTTGTAAGGATGCAGTTACGCTCCCTGGAATGTAGGTGATTCACCTTTTTCTACTGAGCACAAAGCTTCTCAGCATTTCTCAGAAAGGCTTTTTTTTTTTTTTTGGATTAGGATGGAAAGATTAATTAAGGAGAATAATTAAAAACAGTTGCTGAATGCGTTATTTAATTCATAAGCAGAATGGTATTCCATGTCCTGAAGTCATTCTATACAGCAAAACATACCAATTTAACTCAAGACAAGTTTAAATAGTGCTTAGTGCTTGGTATTCTTAGTGTGATTAAGCCATAGATCTGCCTTCCCAAGGGAGTATGAAGTGTGGCCATCTCCTATTTTATAGATGGAAAAACGGAAGGATCAAATGACATCGTGCTGTAAGATGAGGTTTATGGTGGGGGGGAAAGACAGCGGTGTATCAGTTGACTAGAGGAGCAGTATTGACTTGCACATAGACAAAAGCCAAATCAATTGGCTTGTGCCCTGTTCTGAGTTGCAGCCAGACTAGTCTTGCTAGCAGTGCAGTTGAAAGATAGCTAAGACCTCTTCATGCTGCGATCCCTTTTTTGACTGCAAGTGAATTTTACTGTAAATGAGCTTGTTTTGTTTAGTTCAACAGTATCTGTCAATAGCATGCTAGACTTGTAATATAATGTGCTTTGTTTAGCACAAACACTTCATCAGCCTCTCTTGCATCCATCTCCAAGTAGTACAAATGAAGCCTTCGATCTTATTTCCTGTGTTCTCCTATGTTAGTCTTGCCTGACTTTTCTATGTGGAATTCGGTTTGTATTTTTGTCTTAGAGTAATACGGCCACTAATAGTGAGCTATATCTAAAGCTTCTCTCAAGCTGCCTAAATAACTGTTTAGGGGTGAGGCAAGGCAAAATATACTGCAATTTTAGGCTCATAAGGAACGGTTGGAGGATGATCTTTGTTTTCTTGTTACATCTTGTCGCTGTTTGTGGGGCTGGTCACCTGCAAGTAGGTGAAGCTGCGGTGCCATGGGGCACTGAGAGTGAGGCTGGCAGAATACCAGTGCTCCTTTCACTTCACTGGGGCAATGGGAGCCCATTCTCATTTTATGAAATACTTCCTGAGTTCTAGCTCTCTGAGAAGGCAAAGACCCACACATTTTCTATAGGAAGATTTTTGACACGTGGCACATTGTCATGGAGGCTTTTGCATCAGTTTAGGATGTCAGTCAGATAAAGATGGTATTTTCTTGCTCTCCTGTATAAGCAGTAACTTTCAGTATCTTTCAAAAATTGAATGATCTCAACTCACAGCTTTTGGACAAAAAGAAAAAATCACTGACTGTATCGTGTTGGAGAGCAGAATATGATGGTTGAGATATTTAAGTCATTTTGGTCATAAGACTAGTCTTAAGTTAAACGAGTGTTGATGAAGTGGTGAAATTGCCTTAAAATAACAGTAAATCAAGGGCTTTTAAAATTTTTTTTTAACAGCTGCCTCCAAAAATCTAGAGTCTTTAGTATGGATGTGATGTTTTGAATGTCTTTATCATCTCCTAAGGACAACCCAGCTCTGGCTGGTTCAGTAACACCTTCTTACTTAGTGCCCTTCAGAGATCTCATCTTTCTTAATCACTACATATCTGGAGCTACTGGGGAAGATTTTTGAAGACTGATGTTATTTCACAGTTAGTTGTATACTAATGACACTGTTTTTCTTCCTCTTTCACAGTATTGAGGTGTTATTGCCACAATTCTTAGTGTTGGACTTGTGTGGCTACTAGCTGGGTCAGATTTAGCCAAAAGATGATGGAACAATGGTGAATTAAATAACATATGGAGTTAAGGTGAGACTCTGGTCTCCCTGCTGAAAGGGAGAATGCTTTTTTTTGTTATCTAGCATAGGCCAATATAATCTGTGATTGCTTCTGGGACCTCAGACAGCACGTGATGGAGTCGCTAACTTACCTGTCAAGGAAGCTATAGTTGGTTATTTTACTTGTACCTTGCAGATATCAGCAACTTACTGCACTGCTGCAAGACTGTCTCTTTGACACATCTCTTTGCTTCCCTAACCTGCAGCCCAGAAATGAAACTTCAGAACAAAATACGGTTTCACATTTGCAGCCTGGTTCAAGGTGAACATGTTATCTACCACGTTCCATAGTTTCCGGTTCATTTCTGAGTGTAATTCACTGTGTAGGTTTTGGTTTATAAAGTTCTCCATAATTTGAGCCTTGGGATCAGGAAAAATCCTGAGGAGAGCATTTTGACTGCTTGGATCATTTGTGACACTTGAGTGTATTCGGCAACTGAGACAAGGCGCTTTCAGCAGAGAATTCGCACCCCTGGGAAATTTGTTGTTTCATTTCTTTAGTTTTGAGAGACTGAGTGTTGTGCGTGGGTGGTTTTTTGGTGGGTTGTTTTTGCTACTGAATTTGTAGTTGATTCTGTGATGGTACAGGGGAACAAACTAGATAAACCCTCAAAGTCCTTTCAAGCCTCCCCTTGTGGTTCTGCACAGAAAGGTTGAAATACAAAGGTTTTGCTTCACTTTGAGTCTGGAATTTCTTTTGTTACTGTGGGGTTTTTGCATGTAACTGTGTACATCATTGAGTAACTTTTTGTTTTGCTTTTCCTCACTTTCTTGCTTTTTGTCCTTTTGTGAGGAGCTGGGCAGAATGCCTTTGAGGTGGCCACTGTCCCCTTTCCAGTGATTTGGAAGCCAGGAGACTCACCTGGAGAGAGATATCTCTTTTTATTACTCACGTGCATTTAATTTGTCAGAAGTCTCTAACGTTATGTAATACTAAGGATTGATTTTGTTTTGGAGATAATCAATAGAAATACAGGAAAAAATATGTTTAGAAAGGGTTTTGAGAGATTTAATCCATACTACTTTCTGAAGGCCAAGTCAACTCTCTGTCACTTCTGAAGGATGTTTGCCAGCATGTTCTTTAAAATGCTGATAACAGAGCGTCTGCAACTTCTGTCATCAGTGCTTAGCGATCTTACTACTAGAAAGTGTTCAGCACTGAAGTAGTTTTTCTCTTGCATGTATCATTACATATATATGAAGACTTGCCAAGACTGTCTCCTTTTCCTTGTATGAAGTAGCTCCAGTTATTTCATCCTTTCCTTGTAGGTGATGATGTTCTTACCTTTGACCAATTGATTTATGTTCAAAACTGGACAGGAAAGCTTTATCAGGTAAAGCAGGAGAATCTTTTAGTGTGTGCTCTAGGCAATGTGTCTGCTTGTCATTCCTGGTGTAATGTTTGTTCCTTTTGCAGTAGCATCGCATTGACTCATGTTCGGTCAGGAACTGCTAATCAAGCTTTCAGATCCTTTTCCGGAATACCGTTGTCTAGACAGTCATTCTTCCCTTCCATCCTGTATTTGTCAGCTGATTAGTTCTGCTTATGTGTCCTTAGTGAACCGCACCTCTCTTCCATACTACTTCTCCCATTTGTCAGCCACGCTGGCTCCCAAATTTCCTTTCTCACGTGAGTGTGTTGGAAGCACCTTGTCTGACAGCTTTGTTGTGAGAGATGCCATTTAGGAACTGTACTTGCTAACAGAAGTGGAGCTTTTTAGGAAAAGCAATGCATGATGAACAACTGCAGACACTTGGATGCCACAATGGTTTGCCATTAGTTTACCTTTGTGTGTTTAAAGGGATGTGTTTTTGAGATCTTCACAATGATAAGAGACTGAAGTGATAGCTGTTTTCTTTTTTGCTTCATAATGCATGTTTCTAGCTATTCAGAATGCATGTTTCCAGTTACATAGTTTAAAGATGATATGATAGCTTGTCAACTTCACATTCTTGGGCACCTGAAATGTTTTTGCTTGAAAATAATGCTGATCTAACTTCCAGATGCTCAAGGGTGGATAGGAGAGCTGCAAACAATGCAGCTCTGAAAGTCACCTGTGCTAGAGGGACAAAGGAAGAAGCTTGGATTTTGCAATTTGTAATGCATTGTGCTTGGGTTTTTTTTTTTTTCTTGTTCTGAGTAAGAAAATAGGATAAAATCAAGTCAGTTTTGCAGGATTAAAAAAACCTCAACACCATTTTATTATGGGATGTGGCAAAAAAGTGTGCTCGTGCTTTTGAAGGAGAGTTAATATAAGGGGAAAAAAAACCCTGCTGATACTGATTGTACCTTTCATCTTTCTTCAGTTAAGGAACAGAGTCAACTTATTTTTTCAGATTCACATGCAATTATTTATCTACATTGTTAACAGTGACAGCTGACATTAAACAGACTTTACCCACTTTCAGTTGTAATACTTAGCTCTCTAGTACACTGAGTTTTGTTTTCTTCATAGTTTGTGTTTAGAAAAACAGAAATAGATGAGGTAATAAACCCCCAAATGGGGCTTTTAGTTAGCAGAACTCGCAATAAGGCTTTTGAGGAATAACTTAAATTTATCTTAGTTTTGCTTTCTGTGTTACTGAATTTCAAGTGTGTGTGCCCTTTCAGGGCTCTGGAAGCAGGTGGTGGCTGATCTTAAGTAATCAGTAGCTAAATGTTGAAATTGTTCAGATCTTTCTGCAGCAGAGAAGAATGGGGTGCCCCTTCAAATCCATTGCTTGGGACTTCTTGATTTGATTTTTTTAGTTTGCACTGAACTTATGACTTCTGAGTTTTATTTAGGAATGCAAAATGAGTTCTTAACTATAAAGGTGTGTACTGACATTTTTATAATAATTTGAGTGTATGGGAATCTAGATATGCTGCAGATAAGAGGTGAGCACCAACTGCACAATAGGGGCTTTTCTGTAATAGAAGTTACTGAATTCTGTTTAGTTATTTTGAAAACAAAGCATTTTCTCTTACTATCATAAATCGTTGATCACATATAATACGATAATGTTTCATTTTTTGAAACTCTTTGAAATTACAGGTTGCAGTGTAGAAAGCAAATGATTACTCCATGAAGCCTTATTTTAACTTTTCTCCAGAGTAGTGTAGTGAGCTAAGCGTGTATGAGATGTTGGAGGAGGGGGGGAAACCAGTACTTCTCATGCTTTTTGTTACAAAAGTTAAATGCAAAAATTGTATTATTTCATTATTGTGTTATACAAACAGCAATGGCTAACAGCTTCATCCTTTATCAAGCTGTGGATATGTCACAGACTATGTAAGTATGAAATAGTTGTATGAAGTAGCAATCATGCTTTTGTAGATAATGTTATCAGTAAAATACATAATACTATTTTTCTGAGGAAAAGCCCTGTATAAAGATGGCTATTTGGTTTTTAAGTGTAGCATCTTATTTTTTTGAGAAAAAAGTAGCATTGGGAAACTTTAAATATCATTGGTGGTTCATAAAGTTACCTGTGATTCCATACGTACAACTGTGAGGTACGCTCCCTGAAACTAAGTGGTATGGAGATGGGTCACAGGTTGTAAATACTAAATTTTTTTGTCAACGATAGTGGTAGTTTTTATAAGGAATAAAGTTGGCTAATATTTTGTACCTTGAAGGAATATACCTCTTTCCTAGGCTGCGTGGTTCCTTTCCTAACATCTGTACTAGGTCTGTTAGTACAGTGAGGATACAGAGCTTGACTTGCAGTTTGTGCCTTTGCATGGGATTCAGAATTGCTCCTTCTGGTGTTAACGTTGTCTCCCCTCTTACTATGACAAAGAAGGAAGAAATCTGAGCATGTGTTTTTGAAACAACTTCGTGGACAACAGCTGGCAGAGCTGCTGTGTTATTCATGGTTAATAGTGGAAATTTCTTAAACATTCCTCACTTATCTCTCTTCCCTATTCCTCTACCTTCCCTCCCTGCCCCCAGCTTCCTTCCTTTTTTGGTCTGTAAAACTTTGGACAAAAAAAGAGGAAATCTTAAGATGGAAAACAGAAGATCCCTGTTTTTCTATTTTGGTGTAAGAGAGCACAGGTTGGTTCTGTACAGAGCTCATTACTGTAGCTATACTTACTTTTCTTCTTCCAGCCACCCACATCAGAAAAAAAAGAGTAGCTAACTATAACTCAAGCCAAAATGGTATTACTTCATGATGTCTTTTCTTCCACTTGCAATAGCAAGACCTGAAAGCTACATTTTTCTCATGGGGCCAGAGGTAGTTGAGTGCTCAGCTGTAAACAAATGGGCTTATTCCTATTGCTTTCCAGGTTAAATAGGTAAAGCAAGGGTGGAGATATCTGCCTGCACATACTTTGCCATGATATTTGTCTTGGGAAAATATATCTGTGATAATAGTAAGCATCTCAAGTTACAGATTTTCCAGTTGCTTACATAACTGGAAAGCTAAATTCAATAACTTAATTGTTTTTGGGTTTTGGGCTTTTTTTTTTTTTTTTAAATCAGATTGGAAGACAAGGCTTGTATGCAGAAGAGACAACAAACAAGTTAGACTCTTTCTAATGATTTAATTATCCAAAGACTTTGAACAATTTCTTTCCACCAATTAATTGAAAAAGCATAGTAAAAGATGCTGAAAATAGGTAAAATATCAGAATAATATGTATTTTTCCTGGTAAGTGTGTGTTCTTGCATGTGAGGCAACTGTTGGTTTTGGAGTTTAACCTTCTTTGGAGATGGTATTTGGAGATGTAACATGGGAAACAATATTCAGAGGAATCTGAGGTAATGGGCTCTCCAACTTCAGAAGGGGTGGTATGGAAATCACTCCATAGTTACTTGCAGAGTTATTTTTTTAAGCTGCTGTCAGTGGCTGCTTCTCAAACACTATTGTTTTGGTTTTTTAAATTTTTTAAAAAAATATAAATGGTAGCTTTATCTCAACCTGAGCAATCATAATGTGCTTTAAGAAGTAGTATTTAAAACTTGTTCCCTTGATGAAAAGCCTTGGCTTGCCAGCAGCATGGAGGATGAGTGGTGTCAGTCTTGCTGCTGCTACCTGTCTGCTCAGTGTTAGACCACATCCACTGCTTTTGTATCTTCAAGCTTAACTGCAGTCATGTTTGTTTACATTCAGAAAATTCACAGGGAAGCCTTTAAGACTGGAAATTGTTGGGTTTTGATGAATTTGCATGCAAAGGAGCGTGTTTCACTTCTGCAAAGACTCTGTTTTACTGAATAGGCTGGGGCTTGAACAGCAATGCCTCTAAAAATGTGTGTTTAATAGGTATATTAAATAATACCAGTTTTAAAGATGGCTGAGGTCAAGCACAGAGGTTAGTTGTCATTAAACAGGCACAAATTATGTGGTTCCCTCTTTCCCCAGTGTATTCAGAAAAATGTAACCTAGTAAACAGAAAAAGTGCAACCATAACATTAGAGAAATCACATAAGTTTTCATGATGATTCTTACAAGGATCTGTTTGAATTTATGTTGATAAATATTGCCTCTAGCTGTCTTGGTTAACAGCATCATAATTGGAGCATAAATGTGGTTGTACAGCTGATGGAGATCTGCGGTCTTTATCAGCATGCTTTGCCTCTCATTGTGGGTTCCTCAGCAAAATAATGACCAAGTAGAAAGGGACTGGCCTGTTGGGGAGGTGCTTGCTTTTAGAGAAGCAGAGGTCCAGAAAAATCTTATTTAGCTAGTAAGTGTTGAACGGACTCTTAAACTAGCAAGTTCAAATCTTTTGGTTAATCTGTGACATGGATTTATTGCTTGCAGAACTGTCATAAGCTTGGCTTTTTAATGACCTCTGTAAAATGGCACTTATGTTTTTACATACCTTACACAAAATCTCAGAGGCACTCTGCAGACTACAAATAGCAGGTTTTATGTAAAAATATGGGGGTTGTGTAGGATAGGAATATGCACGGCTACAGTACCATATGTTAAAGTAATTCAGGAAACTCAGAATAGCATATTGTCTTGAGTAGGTATGTGGAGAAACTTTGGCGAGCTGAATGTAATTGTCAGGGGACGAGCATGACTGT
>VYZV01009736.1:20147-37274 GCA_013401275.1 Pandion haliaetus | reverse complement strand
GGCCCCCCCCCGCCCTTTCCAGCGCCCCCCCCCCCCCCCATTCCCTTTTAACAGCTTCTGTGATGAACAGTTGAGAAGAGCTGATCTGGCTGAAAACTAATCACCTTTTTTGGCAATGAGGGATTTCTGCTGGATGAGCAGCTTTAGCTGGGCTCGGATTGTCTGCCAAAGTACGTGTGCCAGTGTGGGGGAGGCGAGAGAGGGTGCAGCTGGGAGTACAAAAGATGGCAAGACCCCAGGGACACTTCACGTGTCTTGCTCGAAGTTCCTTGCAGGCCGCAGTGTACTGCTGCTTCCTTGTGCTATATTGGTCCTGCCAAGTAGTGGGGCTTTTCTGCTTTGAAAGAGGGACCTGGCCACAGGGCCTGCCCATGGGCTGTGTGGCTCTGAGGGCACTGGCTTCCTTGGCCTGGGGGGGGTGACTGGCCTGCTGCTGCACAGCTGACAGCCCTGGTGCAAAGGAAGCTGCTTGGCCCGGTCAAACCTGCAGGCACATCAGATGAGGTGTAATAGAAAGCTACAGCATGATGAGAAATTTAGTTGGCCTGTCAAGAGTATATGGCTATTTTCATGGGGCAGGAACAAATAATGAGCTGAGAAGTAGATGGTTTAATTGTATGTCTTCTCATCCAGCTGTTTGGTCTGGATTAATGAGTGTGCTGTTTTAGCACTAACAGTGGGTTTGAGAAAGTCCTTCACGAATTTTAGGTTATTCCTACATGCTGGTGCTGTTCAGATACAGTCTTAATTTGAGCACTTTGACTAGCATGGCAGTAAGTGCTTTCCTATTCTAGAGGCTGCTTAGTAAGCAGTTGCCTGTCCTTGCTATCTTGAACTTCGTCTCCATATGCAACAAGCAGAACTGTCCAAACACATATTTTGGATGTTAAGTTGGGATTGATTCTTGTCAACTCTGAACAGGTTGCTAAAACAGAGTGCTAAAAATGTTAAAAGTGTCACAAAATTAGAAACGATGGCAATACTAGACTTTTCAATGTCTATTAAAACAATGTGAAACAGCATCCTTAGAACTTCTCTGGTATGGTAGCTATAAAGCTAGGGGTTCACATATGTAATATTCCTTATATTTGAGACATTTTCTTGGGTGTCTTCCCCCCCCTTTTTAATTAGAGTAGTTGTGGACTGACTCTTACTGTGTTCAAACCATTTTTTTTTATCTAAAACATCCCCTGGGAGTGTCTGGGTATGCTTGATGTACAGAAATGTATGAGAAAAGGAACTGGAATGTGATACATAACCTGTGTATGTATTTTTTCCAGGTTTCTTCAAGTTGGCAGTCACCTTGCTTGTGACACACTTCCAGTTGTTGAATGTGTTTTCAATCAGTTTTCACGCAAGGTTTTGAATTTGTCCATCCTGTTCAGCCCTACCACAATGAACTGGGAGGTGAAGGGGAGAAGAAAGCTATCGTATGTCTGCTAATCATCGGGATGGCTCAGATCCAGGATTCTGTTTATGAAGAGTTCTGTAACAGGATCTCAAACTATGTAACTTGTCTGAAAATGTCAATATTTACTTTTCCCCTTGAAGTCTGGAATCCTTGAAGTACCTTTAAAGTTTAGGGGGCAGATGCTTGATAACAGCTATCGGTATCACTGTTGCTTTTTGCAAAGGTGGCTCAGATAACCCTTAGCATTCACATCTGTATACATGCTATGTGGTTTGTGGTTTTTGGTTGGTGGGGTGGTTTTTTGTTGGTTTGTTTTTTTTTTTTTTTTAAATGTACAGTATCAAATTGCAAAAGGAAGTGCTTTATGGGTGATACCTTGTATGGAAGGGTAGGTATGAAGACAATTGAATGATAAAATACCTAAGTGGTTTGGAAAAGAATATCTTAGTCTTCTCAGATTTATATTTAATAAGAAAGCTGTTTGGGCACATCTGGCTTTGCTGCTTCATAGTTCCAAAGGTTGTATACTGGGCAATTCCATCGTGGTCATTTTTATTCCTCTGTAGAGGACCTTGGCTCCAGAAATTCACCAATGTGTAGTTCAGCCATAAAATTCTTTGACTCTTTCCTAGTATTAGTTATTACGTACTAGCTAAAAAGAAATTTTTGTTCTGTATGGATGTTGACTTAATGAATGTGCGAAGGCATTCCTGCAGCCTGTGGTATGTCATGCAGGCCCCAGGGGGGCGAGAAGAATGCTGTGGCTTCAGATGTCGCACTGAAACACTGATACTGCTTAGTGTAAAATGTTGCACCACATAAACAGTATAGCATACCTTATTTAAATAACTCAAATTCTCCAAGATTAGAGATGGAGCAGGATTTAATATAATTTGCTTTGTAATCTCATATCAAGGTCTCTTCAAGTCAGCATTATACAGTCTTACATGTGTGGGTAGCACTTGGCAGGCTTTTCTGGCACTTGGCTTTTCTAATGTCTCCTATAATAATGATTTAGAACCAGAACTTCTACCCTTCCCCTCGCTTAAATTACCCGTGTGCTTCTCCCAAATAACGCTATCCTTTATGTACAACACTAGTTTTAGGCTAAATTAGTTTATTTTTCTGATAATATGAAAAGATTGATCTGTATGGTTGTGTGGAGATATATACAAAGATCTTATGCCACTTGTTTTGTGGTTACTTACAAACTGTTTTTACCTAGAAACTATTTTCTTCATTGATCTTGCAAAGGTGAGTTGCTATAAATCACGAAAACACTTCTGTTGGGTATGTATTGTTATTTGTAACTTTTTGGAGGGGCTTTTTTTTCTGAATATGGAGGTTTGCAGGTTGTTGCAACAGCTTCAGTCAGAAGTGAAGGGACACTTGGACAGGTGTGCCTAGAAAGTTAGACTTGGCAAACCCAGTAGAAGATTGTCAGTACTGGTCTTGGGAAGAGACTGGATGAGGGATTATGGAGCCTAAGTTAAGTGACAGGCAGGAGCAGAGAGGTCAGAATTGCCATGTGGTTTTATCAGGTCATGAATTGCAACTTGCAAAAGGGTTTACTAGTGAACTGACAGGGAAAAGCTGGTAGTGAGGCATGGAGAGCAAGGAGGAGTTATGACTGTAGTGAAAGGCACAAAAATATATGGAAGTATGGGAAGCTTTGTGAGATACCTCTGTGGTATCTGCTGCCTGCCTGTCCAGTAGGGAAGTTGTAATTTAGGTTTGCTGCAAAACTTGCAGAATAAACATGATGGTGGGGGCAGATCTGGGCAGCTGTTTCTGGACAATGTGCTGTCAGGGATTATGGTTTTAAAGGATATATAATGTTACTTGTGGTGCTAAGTGGATCTTAGTTGAAGCACACTTCAGAAACAAGACCATGTCAAAGTTTTTGGAGTGCTTGATTCAGCTTGAATTTTCATAGTATCTTGTTTAGTTTTGTGGTTTTAGGTAAGGACCTCAGATCTGAGCTTTCTCTTATCAGTTGTATTTATCTTAGTTTGTAGGTCATGCAGGGTTTAGTTTGCTAGATAACGACTCTGAGAGATTCTTGTATGTCGCTAATGAGCTTTGGGCTAATCAAAAGTGGTGCTAAGTAAGGGCTTGCTGCTCTCTGAATGAGCTGTTCCTGAACATACACAATTTCTCACTTCCAGAAGACTGCTTGGAAACTTTTGGCTCAGTATTTAATTGAGAGCTCATGGGGTAATGCTGTTTCTTGTATCATGTGCTCTAGCCACTGAGGTGCTAGTGCATTAGCTAGGAATAGGCACTATTTAGTTGCAACCTGAGGATTTGGTCACTAATGTGTCCTACAGATGACAGTGGTTGATGTTGAAAGATGTAGACACTACAGATGTTATCTGTATCTGTAAGATGTTGTTGTTAATGCTGCTTCACCAAGGTAGTGGATTCTGTCAGTGTCCTGTTGCTTATGGGAATCAAGTTTTGAATTTCATTTGTAAGTGAACTTTCAAGTGGCAAACCAATCTTGATTAAATGACATGTTCACTTGGCTTTAAAAGAAATGCTTTGTTTGCTGTACAATACATTAGTATTCCTTGTATTGTCTGTGCCAGTTCATTTCAGCTTGGTGAAATGTAGAGTGTAGAGACTAGTGGAACTTGTGTACCAAAAAATACCATTATTAAATAAAATAAAGAGTATGTATTTGTTCAGAAGTGTAGAAAGTGATGAATGAGTGTGATTTTATTGAACTAAGGTTGATTGCACACTGCAGGACTTTTTGAGGCTGCTCTGTAGAGTGAGCCTTCTGGGGCTGCTGGCAGGCACTTTTAGTTAGAAAACAGGGTGAGTGTGTGTGTGAGTACATGTGTACCAGTACTGCTCAAAATACCATCACAAAGGGCCGTTGCAGGGAGTGATAGAAGTTGAACCTGTGTTAGGAACTGTGTGCAGCACAAGCATGATGAACGCATATGATGTTTGTGTGGTGGCCTTTTTAGTGATGAATCACAATGGATAATATTAAAATGTTTTAAGTGCCTATTCCCTTCTGTAGTTCACTTCTGTAATCTTAAATATGGATTTGAAAGCGCCTATTCCCTTCTGTAGTTCACTTCTGTAATCTTAAATATGGATTTGAAAGTGCTTTCTGTTTTTGTCACAATTATGATTCAAGTTTAAGTAATGCAGCTGTGTGGGAGACACTTGTGACCTTACTAAAGACCGAATTCAGGCCATTCGGCTACTGTCCAAATGCTCTGCCAGCTTAGCTACTTGACCACCTGCTTCTGTTTTTCCATTCCCTTTGCAAATGTAGGTTTTGTTCATTTTCTGGCATCTTGGTATTGCCTTTTGTAAAAAAATTAAATCATTGGGTAAGGCCTATGCTGTAGACTACTTGGGGGTCTTTGTGATTCTTGTAGTCATTTGAATTTTCATTAGCCATTCAAGCATGGGCTTGTTGGAAGAGAACAGAGGATGATGGCTTCTGCACCTCCACACTTGCTTTCTCCAACCAGACTGGTGCACTTCAGCTTGTAAGACAGAATGGCAGCTGTGTAGTTCTGCTCAGGCACACTGTAGCTTTCCTTCTCTGCACAAGCGTGTTGGTTATCCCCAGCGGGAAACGTCCAGGTAGCACTGGCATGTTACTGGGATGTGATGGTATTCCTTAAACTGTCAAAACGTGCAGCTTAAGTTTCTTTTTGTCCCCATTCATATCTTTTAATCATGAAAAATTGAGGAAAAAGGAAACACGGATCATGAATTTGACTTGGAGACACAATGCTAAATGCCTTTGAGTATGAATCCCTTAATAGCCTGACATGGTTGGAGTGCTGAACGGGGAGTCTCCAGTAATGAGTTAGATTCCCACATCTACTACTGATCTGCTCATTGACTGTGTCCAAATTACATGACCTCAGTGCCTGGTTTGTAAAGCAGCATGCTGAAAAGCGGGCTGTAGCTGCTGACTGAAAGCTTGTGTAGCTGTGTCCTCTGACATAGCTGAGATTAGTTCAGGAGTTATGTCTGTGGTAGATTGATGAAAAATAAAGGAAAAAGGATTGGCTGTTCTGTGACTTCTCACTGTGTTAAATGTTGCTATCAGTTTCTAATATTTGTGTCCTATTTTTGTCAACAACTGTGATGCAGTGATTTGGGTGCACATGGGTATTAAGGCACTGAATTTTAAAATTGAAAAATCTTTGACTACTTCTGGTATGTATACATTTGGTGTTCCCACAGGCTTGGTCTACCTGAGTGAATAGGATGGAATAGGGAGGTACTACAGAAACTGTGCAGATGATTGAAGAACATTCACTTTTATTTTGGTGTTCACTACCATTGCATTCTGTAATACCTGCAAGAAATGGCATCTTTCAAAATGTGGCTTGACTGCCTGGACTATCTTCTGCTGGTTGTTTGTGTAGGAGAAGAAAGTGGGCTGGGCAGGTGCTGCCTATAGATTTGACCTAAATATAGTCAGTTATGCATACACTTGAAACATTGGCTGGACAAGTGTGATGTTAGCTGGTTCTATCGCTTTTTAGACAGATTACAGTGACTTGGCAATGCTGAAGTGGGACCTTTGGCCTGTGAGGCATATCTATTAAGTGGGTTGAATGTCTACATGTTCCAGCATTTGAAAAAGTATCTGTTGTGTTAGGATGATGGGATCTGGCATGAAGATGTGGTTGTGCAGACTCCACTGAGACGTGTAGGGGGACCTGCATGAGGTCTATGTAGGTAGGTGTGGGGTTTAGAAGTTTGGTGGATTGCCCTGGTAGTGTCTGGAGGTCCCAAGGTTTCCCTCCTGGGGTAGAGTTAATTTTCTTCCTAGTAGCTGGTATAGTGGTGTGTTTTGGATTTAGTATGAGAATAATGTTAACACACAGAGATAGTTTAGTTGTTGCTAAGTAGCATTTATACGAAGTCAAGAACTTTTCAGATTCTCATGCCCTGTCAGTGAGTAGGCTGGGGGTGCACAAGAAGTTTGGAGGGCATGCAGCTAGGACAGCTGACCCAAACTGGCCAAAGGAATATTCCATACCATATGATGTCATGCCCAGTATATAAAGCTGAGGGGGGAAGCTGGCTGGGGGCCACTGCTCGGGAGCTGACTGGGCATCAGTTGGTGAGTGGGGAGCAATTGCATTGTGCATCACTTGTATAGTCTAATTAATTTTTTATTATTATCATATTTATTATTATTTTTCTTCCTCTTCTATCCTATTAAACTGTGTTCTTATCTCAATGCACAAGTTTTACCTTTTTTCTGATTCTCTCCCTCATCCCGCTGGGTGGGGGGAGTGAGCAAGTGGCTGCATGGTGCTTAGTTGCTGGCTGGGGTTAAATTTAACCCATGACAGACATCTTAAAGGATTGTCATGAGGCTCTAAGTTAAAGGTGAGACACTGTAAGTTGTCAAGAAGCTTAACTTCCTCTATTCTGTCATGCTATAGATGCTTCAACAGATAAATTAAGAATAGCTTACTGGTTTTGATAATTTATTTAGCAAAGTGGTATACTTGAGCTCCCACTTCTAATCGTTCTCCAGTAAATATTTATGTTCTCTTTTAACTTTCATCTATTAGGTACCAAAGATGTACTTCAGAGACAGTGTTCCTTTACTTATTTCTTTCTTTTCATCCCCTGCTTTGTAAAAGAATCTACCACAGAACAAGCCCACAACACAAGATGATAAATCTTTGTTTAAAAAAAACAAACCCCAAAACACAAAAGATCCCCGAAACAAAATACAAACCAGTCCAACTTCTACTAATTACTGCCTAGTATTCTGCTTTCAGGATATTAGAAAGACAATGAAATTAAACAATGCACATGGAAACAATTTTCTTTTTAAAGCTAGCTACTTGTGAGCTTTCAGAGTGGGGGCGGGGGGAAGGTCTGGCTTGGTGTCATCTGATACAGGGGAAGATTTCTGGTGTTGTCCTGTTTATAAAGTTTCTACTTCCTAAGGGGCAAAATACTATATATTACAAAGATTGGTTAAGGAAAACATTAGCTCTTTGAATCATTTGCTATTAGTGCCTTGTGCGAATCAAAAGCTGTCAGCTGTTTTTTAGTGTCAAATGGAGATTATTTTTTGGTTCACAATGGTGTACAGACTGTGTCACCAACTAGTGGATTGCTATCTGCCAGCAATGTGCCACTGCAAGTTTGAAGTAGTGTCTCGATTAAGATCACAAATAACAGCTTTTCTTGATATACCCTAGAGAGAGAGTTGTTAGAGCATCCAACCTCTCCAGATGCTTATTTACACTCTTTAACTGGCTGTGTGCTCAGCATATCTGGGCTTTAGGCTTTATAGATTGATGTGTCTGCTAGGAAGAGTTTAAAAAGGTGATGAGGAAAATCAGTTTTTGTTTCCCATTTGTAATTGTAAGTAATCAACACAAAGCCCAGTTAAGATTTTTTTTTTTTGTGGCTAAAATTTAGGGCCTTATTTCACAAAAACACAGAAAACTGGAAATTCTGTGATGCAAGACACGGTTTTGTCTCATTTTCTTTTGACCTTTTTGTTCTTGGACATTTTGGACAAGAGATGCTATCAGTGTCAAAAGCATTTAGGTGTAGTAATAGGGTTGAGAACTGACCATCTGTTTGCCCTACCTTGTTAGGTTATTGAGGGAAGAAACAGGATTGATATTATCTTTGCTCTCCTCCAGACATTGCTGCTGGAGAAATTTAGACTTATTCTGGCTTAAAAGTTGACAGTTGACTTTGTTATGCCACATTAAACATGATGTGAACGTGCCTTACATAAGCTACTGATAATTTTTCTGTGGTCTGGAGAGTGGTCTTGGTCCTCAAGCTGTTGTGCCCAGTAGAGTCTTAAGTGCATGAATAGATCATCATTGCATTAGTTTGCTGTGACAAATTGTATTCAGTGTGAATGAACAAGTTTTTTTGGAGGAGGGAATGGTGGCTGATGGGAGGTGTTTGAAAATACTTGCTGCAAAAAAAAAAGAAATGGTGCTGTCAAATAACTTCTTTTGGGTCAGTATTTAAGCTTCTTTAAGGTTTGGAACTAGAAAGGCCTTTTTCAAAAGCAGACTTCATGACAGACAGATCTGAAATAACCTAAATAAAACCAAACTCTGATTACCCATTTCTGTCAATCAGACTAGAAGCTTGTCAGCTGCTGGGAGAGGAGCCAGCAGAAGGGAAGGGGAAATGGACAAGGTAAAATTGGAGTTTCTTCAAAAATGCCCAGTTATCCTAAGGTATTCCTGAAATGCTTTTATATCCTATCAATATTTCTGCTTGATATGAAGATTTTGGTAGTATCTGTAGTACAGGGCTGGGATTAACACTTTCAGCAAGACTGGAAGATTTTTTTTTCTGACAACAATACTTCCACTTATTTCTACATTTGGCACAGTAAGTCTAGAAAACTTACTTTTTGGACTCTAATATGTACACATCTTCTGTAGAGACAGCCGCTTTTATAAGATTAGTTTGCCTTAAATACTCAAATTTATTTTTAAATTGCTCACTTCCCTCATGTTAAGATGTCAACACTGTCTTATTCCAGATAGCACTGGGATTCTTTGTGTCCTTCGGGGTTTATATGGACAATCTTTTAGCTCTCCCAGTTGGCTTGAAAATTAGAGATGTTCCCTATAGTTATAGGAAAGCAAAAGGTCTGTTGGTTTTGAGCAACACTCAACAGTTATTTCTTACACTTAACAATTATTTATGATGGTGATGTATCAAATAAAAGGAGACCTTGAAGTCTACCACTATTCAAGTTCAGGTGTTTCACCTGCATTGAAACTTCTTCATTAGCAACATCCATGACTTGCTAGTTGTACTCTGCACATAGTTTGGAGATACAAAGTGGGAACAGACTAGAAGGGAAAAGTGGTGGAAGAACCTGGATTTGGTAAGATGAAGCCAGAGAGCAGACATTTAGGAGTGAGAGCTTGAAACTGTCAAGGGAAGTATTTGAGAGAGGATACTTGGAGGCAATAGAAGGAGGATTTGTGAAGAAGGGCCATAGGGGATCTCTCTGCTTCTGGCAGTTGCCAAAGTCTGCTTGAGCCCATGAATGTGGGAAGATAAATGAATTGGGAACATCACCTTTTGTCTATGGTTTAGCAGCAGTCTCTTTATTAGCTATCTTAACGTACTGGACAGTGGAGATGTTACTTACCTCTGAAAAGGGGGAAATAACATCTAGTCTGTCCAGCTAGCACGAACCGGCTGGGAATGCAGGTGCTCTGGTTTGTTCTCTCTGTAGGCACTTCATGTACTGCTGATGTCCTGAGCTGCCATTGCCCTTTGCAGCCTGAGCTGAGCAGGTGTGCTCAGCCCTTTTGTAACATATTCCTCGGTGAATCCCCAACTGATGTCCTTGTTTCCAGCTCTTCTCTTCAAGAAGTTCTTGCATGCCTTGCAGCAGGTCACTGTGGAGAAGGTTAGTGATGAGAAGTCAGTGGGACTGATTTGGGGAAGTCAAAGCTTGGAGTTGTGAAAGTGGAAGTATCTTGAGAAGGCAGGAGCTACAGGAGGGGAAGTGAAAACAGACTGATGATTAACAGGCAGATGTCTGTCCAGGACTCCTTGTGCTAACTTTGATTATTTTTTGTTTTGTTCACGTGCTTTCACCACTCTGGTGCATGTATGAGAGCTCAGGTCGGATGCAGGCATGCTCCTGTTGCTTCTGTTCAGTTTTGCCTGGCAAGTGCTGAGGTGCATGTGTGCCTGTCTTCCCTCAGGCCACTCACCAGCTTGGAAGGTGATGGAAAGCAGCTGCAAAGGCAGTTCTTCCTAATACCTGCTTGTACCAAGAAAAGAATTGGAAATATCTTTTGATTGAAAAAGTATGGGGAAGGCTTCAAACTATTAAATATAGCATATTATTTTCATGTAATAGTTTTTAGAGTTCCTGAAGGACATCAATGGCAGTGGCTTAAAAATTATTAAATGTATTTAGTATCTAGCATGCTTGAGTCCTGAGGACTTCAGGCTCTGTTGTAGTAGAAATAATGGTCTCTAATGTGGTCTAGAGATCTCCACCCTCATCCATACCCAATGTGTATGTCTTGAACTTGCCTGTAAGATGTGTGGTCAGTTTCTTGTATCTGTGGTCACAAAACACTAGCAGATTGGTGTAAAGCATACTTTGGACAGAATTGAGGTAGCTCTTATCAACAAATGGCGGTGCGGATAGTTTGGCCTGAGGCTGTACCAGGTAATTGCTGAGAAAGTTTAGAAAAAAAAGAAAAAAGAAAAGTTTAGAAAAAAAAGAAAAAAGAAAAGTTTAGAAAAAAAAGAAAAAAGAAAAGTTTAGAAAAAAAAGAAAAAAGAAAAGTTTAGAAAAAAAAGAAAAAAGAAAAGTTTAGAAAAAAAAGAAAAAAGAAAAGTTTAGAAAAAAAAGAAAAAAGAAAAGTTTAGAAAAAAAAGAAAAAAGAAAAGTTTAGAAAAAAAAGAAAAAAGAAAAGTTTAGAAAAAAAAGAAAAAAGAAAAGTTTAGAAAAAAAAGAAAAAAGAAAAGTTTAGAAAAAAAAGAAAAAAGAAAAGTTTAGAAAAAAAAGAAAAAAGAAAAGTTTAGAAAAAAAAGAAAAAAGAAAAGTTTAGAAAAAAAAGAAAAAAGAAAAGTTTAGAAAAAAAAGAAAAAAGAAAAGTTTAGAAAAAAAAGAAAAAGGAAAAGTTTAGAAAAAAAAGAAAAAGGAAAAGTTTAGAAAAAAAAGAAAAAGGAAAAGTTTAGAAAAAAAAGAAAAAGGAAAAGTTTAGAAAAAAAAGAAAAAGGAAAAGTTTTAGAGAAAAAGGGGAAAAAAATCTGAGTCATGATGTCAGAGGACTTGATTTGAACTTGAGAAAGCTTTGAATATGCTGTCAAAGCACTTGTATAAGCTGCATGCAAGTAATTCTAAATTAACCTCCACTGCCTACTTGACTATACAATCTAATAAATGTGTATATAGGCTGAGGTTTGTATGTGTTGTACAATATAAATGTTGGAAGATTGCTATACTGGGGTAGGTGGGAATTTAGTAGGTTAGTGCCCTGGTCAAGCCTCATGGCAGTCTGGCATGTGAGGAGTCAAGACTTACCATGGGCTGTCTCACTCTGGGTAAGAAGTGGTCACTTTTCCATGTTTCACATAATGCAAAACACTGTTACAATTTTCAGCTAGTCTGAATGAATTTGGAAGTAGACATGATAGAGTGAATTTTGTTCTTCATTACTGATTTGTGAGTCTGAAGTAATACTAGTGAAGATACTTGACGTTACCTAAACCAGAGCAAGAGGGGAGAACTTGCCTTTTACTGTAAAAACAAACACATGTAACTTTATTTTAATAAAAATGTATATTTATTTTTAATAATTCATAGAAATAAATGTGTGATAAAACCGGATCTTTGGAAGAATCTTACTGGTGTTAGTTCAAGTAGAAATATTAAGTAATTTTGATAAAGTATTACTTATGATTGGCAGCCTCTCATAATTAGCAAACAATTCTTTCTGCATAAATTGTTTTTTGATATTAATGTAATATTACATTAAAAACACTAACTCATAAAAGCAGGCTAGTGAAGAGAAATAATTACTGAGAGCTATAAAGACTCAGGAAAATACTAGTATTCTCAGTTAATTTTAGTGACTGCTGCTAGCTAAAATCCTCAGAGTTTTGAGACTTGGTTTTAAAACTAAACTGTGCCTGCATTTCCCTCCATGCACAGAATAAACTGCTATGTGCTAGTTTTCAAAACCAGTTAGTTGTAGTGAATTTTTTTTCCAATGGGTCTAGCATTTCTTGCTATGTCAATGTACATAGAGTACTATCATTTCTCTTGTACTAAACTTGTTTGTGCCTATGATGATTCAAATGATTGACAAAATGAAGTAGAGTCTTTGTATTTTAGAAAGAGTAACTCTGACAGAGATGAGTCCTGTTAGAGATCTTCCCTGTCTGGGTTTATTAATCTGTGCCAATATTTCTGTAAGACATGAGAGAGCCTTTATCTTATGGAGGAATAAATGCCAGTCTCAGTTTTTTACAAATTCTTTGCAGAGAACAATTGTTCTGTTACAGTAGACAGTGTTCAATGTAATGATCTATAACTCTTCTTCATGAAATATGGAAGCTGTCCAAAATTTTTGAGCTACTCTAGAAGGAAAGTGATGTGTGCTTTCTTCTTTTCCCAGACCCATAGTAAAACTTTAAAGTAACCACTTACCCAAGCAAATATATAGCATATCCTTTGAGAAACATTACTGCTATTGTCTTAAATTTTTTTCCTCTGCCACTTTCTGCAAAGAAGTGCAAGCATAGCTTAGACTTCAGTGGACTTTTTTCCTTTACTACATGTCATATGATGCTTTATACTCACTGAATATTGACAAGCATTTCATTATGCAAGGCTGTTAAAAACATGCAGTTACCACACACACCATGCTTGCCAACATTTTTTGCCCCTAGTTTTCTTTAGCTCTTCATTACAGTCCCTTCATTATCTTTGTGACCCTTTGTTGGACTCTCTCCAGTATGTATGTCCATGTCTCTTGTACTGGGGAGCCCAGAACTGGATACAGTTCTGTGTTCCGGGTGGAGCCTCCCCCAGTGCTGAGCAGAGGGGAAGGATCACCTCCCTCAACCTGCTGGTAATACTTTGCCTAATGCAGCCCAGGATACCATTGGCATCCTTTGCCACAAGGGCATGTTGCTGGCTTGTGGTCAACTTGGTGTCTGCCGGGACCCCCAGGTCCCTTTCTGGCAAGCTGCTTTCCAGCTGGCTAGCCCCCAGAATGTACTGGTGCTTGGGGTTGTTCCTCCCCAGGTGTAGGACTTTGTGTATCCCATGGTTGAACATCAGGAGGTTTCTTGGCAGCCCATTTGTCCAGCCTGTTGAGATCCCTCTGGATGGTAGCCCAACCCTCTGGTGTATCAGCCACTTCTCCCAGTTTTGTGTCATCAACAAACTTGCTGAGAGTATGCTCTGCCCATGTTGAACAGGATTGTATGTAGTATTGACCCCTGGGGTACACCGCTAGTTACTGGCCTCCAGCTAGACTTTGTGCCACTCATCACCATGCCCTGGGCCTGGTCATTAAGCTAGTTTTCAACCACCTCACTATCTGCTCATCCTGCCTGTGCTTCATTAGCTTCTCTGGGACAGCCTTACTGGAGACGGTGTCAAAGGACTTACTGAAGGTCCAGGTGGTCCAGGTAGACACTACCCACTGCTCTCCTCTTGTCTACTAGGCTAGTCATTTCATTGTAGGAGGGTATCAAGTAGGTACATGTTTGTACAGATGTGTGTTTAACTTGCAACTCTTGAAGTGTTGCTCTGACCAGGTTTGCTTCAGAATTGGTACTACTGAGACCATAGATCTCTTCCTAGGCTTCCATATGTGAAGCTATAAACTCTTCTGTTTAAGATAAATGAATAATGTTATGCTTATTGAAAATATATTTATCTTATTAATTGTGGAATGCCTTAATGATGTGTTTCAAGCTGAACTTACAAGCTTTGGAACTACTTTAAAGACATTTCATTAAAAGTAACTAAGGAATGATCTGCTGTGCCTATCCCTGCTTAGTCTGGTCTTATGTGATTAAGCTTATCTGATGGTAATAAGCCTTAAACTGTTCAAGTCAAAGCTAAAATTACAAAAAGTTCTACCATGATCTCTGCCTTAAGGCTTAATATAAGCAACTCTGAAATGAAACTTAAGTTTGGGGACAGCATTATGATATTTTTTTTCCCCATCGGTTAAAAACAAACCCCCCCAAAGTGTCCCACAACTGTCAGGTTGCCATGGAAACTAACTTTCCACTGTATTGTTTCATAAAAGGATGTCTTACGTGCACATGTGAACTGGTTCAACTGCAGCAAAAGTAATGGTAAATAAACTATGTGAAAGTAATCTTAAACCTCTTGCTTAAGCACTTTTTGTGCAAATCTTTACAATGAGAGAGTTTGTGTAATGTTTTTACATTGACTTTCTGTTGTACTTGTCAAATAGAACAAGGGTTTCTGCTGTGGTGACTCTCGCTACCTCCTTTTCCTGAAGTTATAGAAATGAATGACAGAAGAAAAGCTCTAGTCCTTTTGGATGAGATTGTACCATGTTCAGTAGAGCATCCAGTGAATTTTCTTGGGTCACTTCATGTTATGGGCTTTGTTTATTTGAGGGGGTTTGCATGTCTCAACTGAATTTGTAAGAGTAAAACTAAGGAGAACTTACTACACTAGGAACCTTTAGTTTAAAATGTTCCAGGTCAGTTATCTTACCTTTGCTGCAGTAATGAGTTACTGAATTTCTAACTAAGTGGAAGGACATGTGAGGCACAACTGAAAGACTTGGGTAACTGTGGAATATTCACATTAATATGTGGAAATGAATGCCTTTTACAATTGTAGGTGAGTTTGGCAAACTGTAAATACTGGTCTGTGGCACACAGCGGTGATAACAGAACGACTCTGAAGTCACATTTGTCTCAGCTTAATCCTAAGAGGTCATCAGGCACACAGGGTTATCAAGTTTACCTCTCACCACACAGTCTTGTCCTCAGGCTTTGAGCGTGTCCTTGGAAGGTGACACGTGCATCACTGAACATCTAGTATCCTTGATTACATAGAAGGAAATAGAGACTAAATTTCTTACCTCAGTCACTGACAAGTTTCAATGTACTTTTTTCTGCTGACACACTCAGCAATTAATATAATGTTAGTACAGTAAAGAAGCTCTCCTTTGTAGCATCAGATGCAGAAGAGAACAAGCATTTTCCATAAATACAAACAAGGATTTTCTAATTTTTCATGTTGGTGGGGAGGGAGTATTTCTTCTTAGTGTTACCATGTCTTCAGTAGGTGCTGCAGCCCAGGAATCACAGTGCAGGAGATGCAATGGGACAGATGCTTTCTTCAGTTTTGCTGTAGTTGTTGCTAGTTGGCTCTCAGGAGTGCCCTGACCAACTTGTTCTTACCAAGTCCTTACAGCTGTGCTGAGTGACAGGTAAGAGCATGACTTGTCTAAATAGCCATTCCTAGAGCTGCTAAAGGACAGGTCTGAGAAAAAGACTTAGGCAGGATCCTGTCAGATACCATTGCAGCTGAAACAAAGGCCCAGGAAGGAACGGGGTTGGTGTGCATGTGTCTAAGTGTCCATACAATATGTAACACACAGGTTTTGGAATGGTTTGAAACCTTTCCCCTTTACGAACAGAAAATGTTTGTACAGGACTGATTTGAGGAAGACACTTAGAGTTGCTCTGGGTTCCTGATAACTGTAGACCAAGTACAGAATCAGATAATGTATGATTAAGGTTTAAATATTAAAGTCCTTTTTACAGGCTTCTTGTTTCAATATTTAATGGAGGCAAAAACTCTAGATGCCTTTTTAATTTTAACAAACCCCAAATAAATTTCTTTAGGGATTAAAAAAAGTGTTTCAAGGATTTCTACTGTGGGACTTGCATTGTTCATTTATGTCCTTTAATTACTGTTTGGCTGCTGACAGCCACAAATTTCTTGCAATATGGCTTCAGCCATAGTAATTACGCAGTAATATACAGGGCCTGGGCTGGGAATAAGGAAACTGTTATGTTTCTATCTGTTCCTCAGTTTCGTTTTATGACATGCAGCAAATCACCAAACCTCTTCGTATTCTCATTTGTTAAGCCTAGGAAGAAAATGATAGTCTTAGATTTGTGAAATACTTGAAGATACTTCAGACAATTAATTGAAATGTAGTATATGTATTTTTTACTCACTTAAAACATGTAAATATTTTTTATTTCTATTAAAGTTCAAAGGAAAGTAATAAATTAAACTCTCCTAATTTGTGGTTTTTTTTGTATGAAAGGGAGTTTCTGAGTTACAGGATGTCATGGTTGAGAGTGTAAATAACATTAGAATGAAATTTTGAAATGTAATTGTTTGTGAAAGTAGCTGTGCTTGCTAAACAATCAAAATAGTAAACAGTGTTTGGTACCTGTTAGTTCTGTTTTTCTTCTGCATTTTTACAATATAGAAGTAAAAAGTTTATCCTGGTATTAAGTTTGTTTAACTCTATGAACTCACATCCATGGTGTGTTCTGGTTGTTTTTGTAATAGCTGGAAACAACATGACTCTTAAGAAAAAATGAAATGTGATAACTTGTTAGCATCATCATTAAAAAGCAAATTAGATTTGGTAAAAACATCTTGTATTCCCAAGATCAGTTGTAATTCTTTGTAGATGAGCTGGTAAGTTCAAGGCTTTCTCTGTTTATTGATTTTTAGAGTGTAAGATAAGATACTTGGCCATAATGGTAGGAGTAAAAAAAGATACTTGGCCATAATGTTAGGAGTAAAAAAAAAAAGAATAACTTTAAGCACAGACCTGCTTTAAGTATACTTCAGTTGTTCCACTGCAAGGCTTTAATTTCAGTCTTGCTCAGAAGAAATTGAATTACTTTTGGTCAGAACAACAGGAGATTTCTTGTGATGCCATGGAGCCTGACTCATAAGGAGGAGCTGTCATCTGTCAAAAGTACTTGCAGGGAGTGCAGATCACTGCATAAAACATGCCATATTAATGTTTGCCTAGGGAGTCTATAATATTGAAATGATTGCCGTGAATAGACCCCAGCTGTATGTTGATAACAAGAAGTCATTGTATTTACATGGTAATTGGTTTTTTTTTTTAAAGACATATTTTGAAGTAGCAAAGTTAATTAGGGTCAACCTCTTGGCTGCTATATAGGCTCAGTTCCATTAA
>VYZV01009736.1:2680-17790 GCA_013401275.1 Pandion haliaetus | reverse complement strand
GGCTTATCTGAGCTGTGACCAAGCTTGGTAGGAAGTGTGTGGCCACTCAAGTCTTAATTTAATGTACATCTTAAGAAAATAATCATCTAAAGACTTTGATGCATGAATGAATTACCTTGAGAAACACATTACTAAGGACAAGTGCAGGTAGGACATTATGATATTTACTTGGAGATGAAGCAGATGACGTTATAGAAGGACCTGTTTGTTTTCATTGATTAGAAAGGAAATCTATCTTAGAGGTGGCAAATCCATTCCATGCATTTTAGGGGAAGTATGAAAAGTCAAAATCCAGTCTACAACCATACAAGTGACATCCTGCTGTGCCTTTCTTTGCATGCAGTTCTGGCAGCAGCACATCCCTTCTGCTTCTGTGTTTTGCGTAGGACAAGGTGGAATAGGCCAAATGTGGAGTTGGGTAGTAGTGTGTGTTTTGAAGAACTACTTTCAGTTGTGCTTTTCATGTGGCTTAGGTTCAGGGTCCCTACTATCCTGTTGAGTGAGACTTAATTCCAGTATCTCTGTGCAGAGTTATCAAAATACTCTCAAGAAAACCCCAAATTATAGAAATTTCTCCCTCCTGCAAACAAGCTAGAGAAATTTCAAGTCCCCCAAACAGCAACGGTTGTTGTTTTAGAGGCCTTAATCTAATTCTCTACCAACTGCATGGAGTCCCCGTGGTAAACTGAGCAAATTCAAACTCTGAATTCTGCAGTAATGAAAGATAGTCTCAATGACAATTCCCAAGATAGTAGATTCTCTGAATAATTAAGTGACCTGGGAACTATGGGGTTATTTATGCTGTAGAAACTACAGAGCCAGTGTCTGTGAGGGAGAAACTTTTGAGTGAGACCAGAGGTTTTTTTACTTCCTCTATAGTTTTTCCTGAGTGTCTATTTTTTTGAATGCAGCTCTTCTAGTGTGCATTATTTCTCATTACATTGGGCATATTTAATGTTTTAAAAACAAACATACAAAAAACACTTTGCAAGGTGACAAAGACCAAGCCAGGCAATAAAAATGTAAGGTATGAACTCTGTCCAATAGGTTGCTAGTATTATTCATGGTGTGTGGGGAGATAAGCATAAGCGAGTTTCTCACTTCTTATCTGTCTCATCAGAATTCATGACAACCGTGGCCAATACAAACTGGACTGCAGTATAATGTATGGTAAAATGTATTGAGGAGGTAGTTTTGAGGGTTTATTTCAAATTTTGTCAGTGAACGCTTTGAGTTGTGTCACTTGAAATATGTATTTCTGGGCTTTATGAAAATAACTGTTTAAAACTTAGTGTAATGTATAATAAATGAATCTCAGCACATAACTCTCCCAAAGTAATTTATCTTTTTTACAACATTTCTGCCGCTTAGTTGGGTATGTTTCAGCTGTTGTTCAGTTTATTCTGTTCGATACAAGTTGCAAATGGTCAAGTTAAGCTCCACTTCTTTCCTGTTAACTTCCTGCAGGTAAATGAAGAGTTGTCTCTGATCAGTTTTAAACTGTTGGACATAACTCCTTTGTGTGCTATTTCTGGGCTAAGGGTTTGGGTATTGGAACAGCAGTAAACTGCTTTAAATCAACCAAAATGGGGAAAGATCAAGCAGGATTTAGCAGGAGTTCAGGAAACTAATCATCCATCAGTGTTTTACGGACAGACTGCTTTACTTCTAAATGTAAACATGTAGAAAACACTAAATGCTTGTGTTTGTGTCCAAATCATCAAGAGTATAAGGCTGAAAGCTTAGGAGGATTGATTTGTACAACCGTGTTTATTCTGTGTTTCTTAGCTTCCCTGAAACTTCAGAAGGCTATTAAACTACATTGCAAGTTAGATTGCCATACCTATGCATTTGATTAATGTACATTTTCTATTAAATGTAGATAAGTGGAATGGGCAGTTACTGGTTTTGGGTGTGATGACTATCATGCCACCCCACCACCCCAATTTAATAATCTATAATTAGATAATTATTATATTTTTTCTATCACAATAGCCACAAAAAACCAAAAATGGAACTCTTACCTATGTGTGCTGACAAGAAATGGCAATTGAGAAGTTGAGGTAGAATGTGCATGTTACAAAGGTCTGCATTACTGATAATATTATTAATGACTGTAAATTGGGCTGGAATAGAACTACCAGCATTTCAAGCGTGCTTAAAAACAAATAAGCTTTTTTTTTGCACACAACAAAATTGTAAAATGGAAAACTATCTCTTACAGATGGATCATGTAGCCTTTCTTGCAAGAGTACAGAAAACCCATTTTTAATTGGAGGAGTGATTAATTTCTAAGAAGCTAGGGTCTGTTTCAGTGGGAGGTGTGAAGAGAGCTTCTTGGGAGCTACAGAAACTGCCAGTGGGAAAGGGTTCCTCTTGATTACAAGGTAATGGATATCACCTAGAGCCTGTGGGTTTGTTCCCTTTCAAAATAGTTCAGTTTTAAATACTGCTTCTAATAGTGTTGAGTACCCTTGCAAATATCTGGGTTTTTTTCTGGCAGTTTACTAAGCACTTGCCTTCTGTTTCTTGTAATTAGGCACAGTACTGTATAAACAAGAATTCTATATTAAAAGTTTTTTCTGTTACTAGTTTTAAAATAGTAGCCTTTCAGTTGCACTGTCTACTTGTAATTTCATGAGAAATGTTGAATAGATGTTCCTGACCTACTTTTTCTGTGCTGTTCATTATACTGTATATCTCTACCATGTTGCCCCTTTAGGGAATTTATTTTTCAAGGGGAGCAACTCCTATTATCCCTTCATTAGGATGCATTTCTACTGGTTTAATCTAGAATTTGCTTTGGCAAGATAAAGCAGCTATGGTCTCCACATTGTTAGTCCTCAAAAAGAACATTTTTTCGCTTTTCTGATATTTGTAAAAAAGCTTTTGCAAGGAGCTATTCTCTCCAGGGAAATTTTCTCTTCTGCCTTTTTCATAATTCACTGACAAAACATGCTGCTGTTATGAGATGGACTACCTTGCTGTAGGTGGATTCTCTTACTTCCAGATAACTTTACCACTGTTTCTCTCACCCTCTGGCAAGACAAAGATTTCTCTAGGACAGAGGAATGAGCTTTCCTGTATTTAGATACTAAATTACACGTGTGCAATTGTCCTTCTGCCCTCAAGGTAAGATCAGCCATACCTAAAATCACAGCATGCTCTGACTTGGTAACTGTTTTCCTTATTTCATGAGTTTACTGCAGTAGAAGGGTTAAGGAAGCATAAACTTTTTCCTGCTTCTGTCAAAGAGCTGTTCACAACTAGGGAAAGGGGTAGTTGGTCCTAGGCTGTGGCTAACGTTGAATTTGGTGGTTCATCCAGAGCAACTATTTACTATGCTATTTCAACTATTGCTTCTGTTCTCTAGACAAACTATTTTTTGACAGTGGCTGTCTGAGCTGTGCAACTACAGGGCTGGTTGAAAAATTGCTTTTTCTTTCCTGCAGATGGGTTAGCATATATGAATCTTATTCAGTCACTGACTCACTCTAATTTAAGGCAGTGTTTCAGTGGATGTTTGTTAGATACCTCAAATTCTCATGACTTTGTTGCCTTCTGTTACTACTTTGTGGTAGGCAGTAGTTAACTCTTTGCTACACGTAACTTAGTGGGGGCTGGTTGATGGAATAATGCTTTACTAGAGAAGGAAAGCTTTGAGGAGTGTGGGATTTCTTCTGGCTTTTATGTAAATTCACTGTTCAGGACAAAATTTACTTACATTTGTAGTACTAGGCATAATAGTTAAGAAAAGGGACTTCCCTGCATGTTTCCCCATGTATTGGGAAAACCTTAAGCTAATCATGTGGGTAATCTTTGCCTAATCATGGGTTGGACCCACTATTCTCTTACCTCAAATTTTTGAGAAGGTATGTATGAGAGAATGTAGATCTTCATTTTTTAACTTAACCCAATTGGAGTTTACATACAAAAGCAAGCTTCTTCCTTTCCAAAAGGCAATCTGTAAACAGGGAAGAAATGGGTATTACTTCCATATTCAGAAAATATTTAGAGAAGAGAGGGAGGGAGATACCAGTGTACCTTAGTTTAACTCCTTGATTATGTCCTGGCTGGCTGCATGTGTAAAATGAAATTGAGAGATGCTCAAGAAAATAGACAAGTATTTCAAAAACACCATCTTTCTAGAGTGCCTTCCAGGAAACTATGGGTAAGCTATTTATGGGGAAATGACTTCTAGGCAGTAATCAGGTAGTTTTATTTCCCCAAAGCCAAAGTCTGGGATCAAGAAGAATATTAAGCTATTCAGAATTGCTTCCTGGAAGAGGTATTCTGAGATGGCAACACATATCTAAGTAAAGGAACTGCAGACACTGCTCTACTTGGGAGTCAGCAGAGCATGATACGGTGCAGTACAACAAAGGCAAGGGCTCTGCTCGATGTGTCTACAATGGAGGCACAGTAGTGTCCACTGCATGTCTGCCTGTGTTCACGTTTGCTACCTAGCTTGGGCTCCTCTAGCCTATGGTTGCAGCCATGGCTATGGAGAGAGGCAGACCTTGTGAGCTTTCCTTTTTGCTGGTGCTACAGTTGTGTGAAAGTATGGAAAATCAATCTGGAAGCAGCTGTTTGAGGTCACTTTAGCAACACAGTAACTGCAAGCCCTGGAAGGAAGAGTATCTTGCAAACAGAAATTGTTAGCAGCCTCCTGAGTAGCAGGCATGTTCTTTGCACCCATTAATATGTGGGCCTGTGTGTTAATATGTTCAGTAAGTATTTTTGCTATCCTGGGCCTGTGCTGAATGATGAAGGTGAGCTGCTCATCTTGGGAGGAGAGAGGTAGAAACCCATCATGTTATGTGAGATTGCAAGGCAGTATAAGTTATTTGCCCTGTAATCATGATGGGATGCTAAGAAATGGGATGTCATAGTGCAGAGATCTAGTTTGAAATCAGGTGAAATGTGAATTTCATGCTGTAAAGGATGCAACTATAGGGCTGTCATTTCAATGTAGTTCCATAAAAGAGAGCAGAGGAGAAGTTGGGGATACAGCTCAACCCCTCAGCTGTAATGAGCTTCTCTCATGGTTGTGAAATTTCTTCTTCTGTCTTCCTGCTTTCTCACAGGGAGTGATACTGACAGTGCTAGTTCCTCTTTTTCCATCATGCCATATTTTGAAACTAGAGAAATATTTTTAGAAACCACTTTTCTCTTGTGTTCTGTGTGTACCTAACCTATCCCTTTTGGAGCCTGCAACTGTTTATATGCACTTGAGTCCTTTTGTTTTTTAAAGAGCTGTGGAAAATAACCTTAAAAGGGGGGAGGTAGAAAGCAAGTGGGTCATCTTAATTTTTTTTTTTTATTACTGTCTTCATTTTCTTTCCTGCAGAAGACAGCTTTTGAAATCTGAAAAAGCTAAAGCTGTTGGGACAGAACTCATTCTACCACTACCAGGGTTGCTTTTTACAGTAAGGTTTCTGTGAACACACAAATTCAGAATAATTGTGCATATGAAAAAGAAACAAGGCAAGGTATAAAGAGTGTGTACATAAGTACAAAACCACTCAACTTGCTTAAAGCCAATGGTTAGTCTGAAGACAATCTCTGAAAAATGCGGTTACTTACTCCTTCTATGCAGAGTCAACCTGGAAGCATAGGAAATAACAAGGTTGTTAATGTTCATTATGCCTATGATACTTCCTCTCTGCCCCTCTTATGTTCATTTTCTCACTTAATATGGACTAACTGTTACCGAAATGGTCCTAGTACTCACCAAGTGAATGATAGTGACACTTAAAATACAGAATGTCTGTGCACTTGCTGTCTGTCTGTGTAAAGTACCAGTCTTTCTCGTGAAATAGTTTTTTTTCTGTGTTGACTGAGATATGTAGGTGATGAGCTGTGTATCTGAGTGTCAGTGGCCTTGGGTGATGTGCCAATTGCTGAGCAGTTAAAAACATGTGCAGTTCAAAGCAGCTCTGAACATTGTGCAAGGGGAAACATTGACACAATCTGATAAATCTGGTTGGATGTTCTCTGACATACTTGGTTTCAGTCTCTGAAGTGGAATTTTCTCCTTGGGTAATAATTGCATCTCAAGTATTTTAGAAGTTACAGTCCTTTTGGACCAAACAGTTTCTGCAAATTCAGCACTGGGGGAAAGGCCAAACTAATTATTGGCAAATGCGAATTGAGTTAAAATCTCTAATATGGCTAACTGGTTACATGCTAGTTGGAGATGACCATATTAATAAAAATTGCTCTTGAAGAATTAAGAAACTTGATTCAAAGAATTGGTGAAGTATAGACAGAACTTTAGCTTGAAGTCAAGTGTTTCTTATAACACTTCAGGTTCATCAAAATGCAAAGGGAAGAACACTTCATCCAATGTGGCAAGAGAATTGAATAAAGGTTTTGGAAAGAAAAAAATCAAACTGCTGGTGTTCTTGGTTATTTACAACCACCAGTCAATAGTTATCAGGTATGCTCTAGAAATCAAGAGAAGACTTCTTAAGGTTGACAAACACCAGAAAGGCTTTCCTTGGCTTAAGGTTTCGTTTGATAAAGAAAATTAGGATACAGGTCCCACACTACTGCACACTTGATGATGTAACTATAATTAAGTGGAAGATACTCTAAACAGAAACTGTTGTGGTTGAAAAGGAGGAACAAAAAAAAAAAGCAGCCATGCAACAACAATTTCTATGCTGATGCTTACTGCAATTGACTGTTTTTTTCAGAGGTTTTCACTATGCTTCTAGAATCTTGATTTGAAGTAGACTGCAGGATCTCATGCTGATCATCTTTGTTCTTTGCCTGCTTGGGCAGAGCATGCCTGTGTCAGTAACATACACAACTACTACTAAAAAGTTATTAAGGAATTGCCTTAATACATTATTGTTCTGAATCCACTTCTTCAATGAGCAATGATTTTGATCCTCACTGGAAGCTCTTACTGTGCTGAAAATAGTTGTTTTGGAAATGCAAACAGCCATTCATAGAAAACTCCCTACTCTGTAAATCTGAACTAGATGTCGTTACAAGCTTGATACATGCTGTCCAAAAGGCTTCCTCCATTTTCTGTCACATTATTTATGTTATGAAAAAGTTACATACCTCTTAGAAAATTGTCTACAATTAAATGAATCTGTTAAATTGAATCTTGAAAAGATCTTCCTAATCCTGTTGTCCTGCTAGATTAAGGAATAAAATATTAGGAATGCATTGGAAGGAAACCTGGCTTCAAAGGAGAAATTCAATAAATGAGGGAAACATTGCGGGCACACACTTTTTCTCCTGCACATTCCACACATAGTGTAGGCATAAGTTCATTCCCCTTCTGCAGTTTGGCTTTTCTAACTACAGCAACATTCTGCAGAAGTATTTTCTGTGGCTTGACGTATGTGTGCACACAGACATACGTAGAAGCTGTCTAGGATGTCATCCCTCTCTTCTGTCTTTAAGTGGCCATATGGTTGTCTTGTTCATCCACAAGCACAAGGAATGCTCAGAGGAAAATGCTGGCCAGATTATGGCAAGGTAAAAGCCAGAAAGCACTTGATGTAAAGGATTACCGAGACATCAAAAACGGTAATTATAGAGATGAAATGGGTCTCTGACTAGACGTGTGTGAAGTAAAAGATCTGGTCCTTATCATAAAGTTCTGTACCAGGTTGAGCTAAAAGGAGTTAAATGAATATTTATGCATGGCTACCTTGTCTAAACTGACTGTTCAACATAATTTCCATAATGGAGAAGGAATTCAAGGAAAGATAGATTTAAAATAAGTGGGTCTGCCAAGTTTATTAGGCATACATATAAGTTCCATAAAAGTTAAATGATGGGTGCTTTGAGCCATTTACACGAAGTAAAAATGTAGCTTGTAACCCTGAATAATGCTTTCTATCGCATTAGTTAAAAATCAGATGTGCATTACAATTCAAAATTGCTATTCTTTGTTATTCTCTGCAGTGGGAAGATACTAAAAAAAAATCTTAGTTGTTCTAGCTCTATAACAGATGGAAGCAGCTAATAACTGGTTCAGGTAGGTCATACAGAAGGACTAATTTCAAGAAAACTGTTACTAAGGATAAGCACATATATTGGTGTGCTGGGTTGACCTTGGCTGGCTGCCAGATGTCCACCCAGCTGCTCACTCAGTCCCCTTCCCTCAGCAGGATGGAGGGGGCGGAAATAAGATGCAAAAGGCTGTGGATGGAGATAAAGACAGAGATCACTTAGCAGTTAGTCACATGCAAAACAGGCTTGACTTGGAGAAAACTAATTTATTGCCAATTCAAAATAAGAGTAGGATGGTGAGAAACAAAGTCAAAAGCTGAACCACCTCCTGCCAGCCATGCCTCTTCTTCCCAGACTTGACTTCATTCCTTCATTCCCAACCCCTCTCCCTGCCCAAGCAGCACAGGGGAATGGGGAACTGGGGCGTTGTGGCCAGTCCATGTTGTGGTTTAGAGCCCAGCTGTCAACAAAGCACCATGAGGCTGCTTGCTCATTCCTCCCCCATGCTGTGCCACGGGGAGGAGAAAATATAAGGAAAAGCTTATGGGTTGACCCAAGGACAGGGAGGGATCACTACCAATTAACCATCACAGGTGAAAAACAGACAACTGGGGGTGGGGGTGGGGTGTCAATTCAACTTACTACCTATCAAATCAAACCAGGATAATGAGAAGTAAAACTAAATCTTAAAACACCTGCCCCCCACCCCTCCCTTCTCCTGGGCATAACTTCACTCATGATTTTCTCTACCTCCTCCTCCTCAGCGGTGCAAGGGGATGGGGAATTCGGGTCAGTTAATCACACATTGCCTCTGCCACTATTTCCTCCTCAGGGGGAGGACTCCTCACTCTTCCCCTGCTCTACTGTGGGTTCTTCCCATGGGCTGCAGTTCTTCACGAACTGCTCCAGCATGGGTCCATTCCACAGGCTGCAGTCCTTCAGAAGCAAACTGCTCCAGCATGGGTCCCCTGCGGGGTCACAAGTCCTGCCAGAAAACCTGCTCCGTGGGCTCCTCTCTCCACAGATGCGCAGGTCCTGCCAGGAGCCCTGCTCCAGTGCAGGCTTCCCACGGGGTCACAGCCTCCTTCGGGCATCCATCTGCTCTGGCATGAGTTCCTCCCCAGGCTGCAGGTGGATGTCTGCTCCACTGTGGACCTCCCTGGGCTGCAGGGGGACAGCCTGCCTCACCATGGTCTTCCCCACAGGCTGCAGGGGAATCTCTGCTCCAGCACCTGGAGCACCTCCTCCCCCTCCTTCTTCACTGACCTTGGTGTCTGCAGGGCTGTTTCTCATTCCTTTTTTTTATTCCTGTCCTCTCTCTGACAGGCACCTCTGCCCTTTCTTAAACCTGTTTTCTACCAGCTTGGCTGAGGGGCTCAGCCATGCCCTGTGGTGGGTCAGTTGGAGCCGGCTGGAACCGTCCGTGTCTGGCACGGGGCAGCCCCGGCCTCTCCTCACCGGAGGCCGCCTGGCAGCCCTGCTACCAGCGCCTGGCCATGGATAGCCTGTGCAGTTGCGTGGGTCAGCTGTTCTCAAAAGCTACTGTCAAATTCCTTTGGGAAATAGTAATTTATTTTGGTTTGGTATGTTTAGAACACTGACAGATCCTACTTGTTAGATTTCCTGTTGGGGCTTTTCAGGACACCTTGCTGGGCAGACTGGGCAACTCTGAATTAAGGAATAGTAAAATCTGAGTATTGAACCTGTTGGTATGTATATGGATTTAAAACTCGGATTTAAACACTGTTTAGTGTTCTTCATCTAGCTTTTTTCAACTTTTAGGGAAAAAACTTGCTTAATGTGATTAATAATTTTAGAGAGACCTTGAACGAGTATGAAATATTTATGA
This sequence comes from Pandion haliaetus, assembly GCA_013401275.1. Classification (NCBI taxonomy): domain Eukaryota; kingdom Metazoa; phylum Chordata; class Aves; order Accipitriformes; family Pandionidae; genus Pandion; species Pandion haliaetus. The sequence goes on along the minus strand of VYZV01009736.1, from coordinate 7,961 downwards.
CCATATACTCGATCTCTTATAGATGTAAACATGCCAAACTCTTACCCAGCCCTTCCCAAATAGACTGCAGTTATGCAAGTTTCTCTTTTCTAGTGAAATGTATGTAAGGCTTCATACACAGAGAAGGAATTCATAGAATCATAGAATCGTTTAGGTTGGAAAAGACCTTTAAGATCATTGAGTCCAACCGTTCATCTACCCTCCGTGCCCAATTTAAAAACCAGTTAAATTGTGTACCCTTATCTTCACCCAAAATAGGATTTGGACTTTGTAGCCTGTCTGAAGAGTCATTAAACTTGGCTTCTTGCTGGTCAAAAATGACATTCAGGGTTGTATTTTGTGTGAAAAAAGGCCTGTGAGCCCCTACTTGCTCACAAGTGCTTCATCTCAAGCAGCTCTGCTGAGCCTGTCTTTTGCAGAGGCAGCTGAGGGAAGTCCTAGATTTTTATCTGAATGCCAAGATTTTATGCTTTCTGTGTTAGCGATATTTGGGAATAAAACTAGAATATTCTTTCTCAAGCAGAGCCAGAAAGTTGTACATCCTTCATGTATATTTTCTGTCAGTCTCATTAGTGCAATTATAAATTGTTAGAGTGTGTGTTGGACTAAGCCTTTGGGAGAGGAGGGGAAACCTTCTCTTCTCCCTAGTCCCTGAATGCCAGTCAGGTTTAGGTCTAGAAATCTGCAGAGGTTTCAGCAGTTTGGGCAACATGCAGCTATAAACTGTAGAAATCTGGATAAATATTTTTTTGCAAAAACTGTTCAGGGCTTTTGTAGATTTCGCCTGACTAAATGCATGGTGTACAGTTACCATGACATCTGAGTGAGACACCTTAAAATACATACTATAATACTAAATGGCTGATCAAAAATAGAATGAAATTTTGAAACAGCCTGTATACGATAAGCCTGATGAGCTTCCATTAAAACCTGAGGGCTTTAGCAGAAGCTTTAGTGTAAGATAGTGAGTGTGTGAGTCAGTTTACTTGATGGACTGTAAGGAGCAATTTGTTTTTATCCTAAGATAGATGCCTGGATGCAGGTAGGGAATTGTTTGCCCCACGTTCATCACACGCATTCAGTGCCAGAATTCTTATGCAGAGGTCTTTCTTACTGGATGTTGAAGAAATTGATCTAGCATACAGAAAAGGAAGGGGTTTTTTTTTTTTATTTTTGAAGTAAAATATAGATTCATGGTAGGTACATTAAAATGCGGTGTCCTCTGAAGAAGATTGTGTAACTGCAACTATTTAAATTTGTCTGAATTAGCTGTCCAGCAATCTGGGTACATGGTGTCCCTTCCCATTCTTTAAAATATTAATGTGGGACTTGGCAGATGTAGTAGTTTTAAATATTCTAGAGTGCTTTGTATAATTTGGAAAATACCTCAAAAATGGTTACTATTTATTGTTCCGCATAAATATTTGGAATTATGGAAGAAGCTAGTGGAAACCCCACCTTTTTTCTCAAAGCCGATTCCTTCTATGCTTTCAGGAAACCAGACTGTTGGTTCTTTGGTTAACTGTTGAGCTGCTTATGTACATACTGTGTTATGATCACTACAACTAAAGTTTATGGCTGCTTTGTTACATGGTAGTACATTCCTGAAGCAGACTGTTTTAATGGAAGAGCAAAAGTTACTGGAGAAATATTTCCCTCCAGTTGCCTGAATGCATATGTATTAAATTCTCATTATTTGCATAATCATCATCTTGCTTTGCTGATGTGTAAATCTGGAGCAGATGTTATGGTATGCTTATATAGATACAGACTAATAGAACCTAATTCTGCCTAGGCCCTTTGGACACTAATTCCTTTATAGTATTTATGTCTACAGCTGATAGGAAAAGCTTGAAAAATAAAGTTCTTACGCTTTTAATATATTGGATATGAAAAATTAAGCCATATTAAGTTTCTCTTTCTAGCTGAAACTTCGAGTATGAATCTTAGACATGTTTTAATAAAGACACACATTTTCTCAATGTCAGGTGAAGTTATTGACAGCATTTATAAATAACAACAATAATAATAAAAAAAACCCCCAAACCTAATTTGTTAATATGTTACTCTGCTCTTTAAACTTCTTTCACTTGATTTTTTTTTCAGGCAGGTAGTGTGTTGTACCCTCTGGCCCTGTGAAGATTTCTGCTCTGCAGCTCATAAGAACAAGGAGGCTTCTGAACAGCAGTAACTGTTATATACTGAGGGTAGGCTGTGGAATGGCTTGGGCTAATTAGTTGTGACTATAGCTGAAGGATGACACCTTTGGGAGACTCGCCCTCTATCTTGCATGGAAATAGTATTGTTCCCCTTTAAGTAAAGACTACAGACTAGAAAATATTTCTGTAACTGTTTATTTTAAATGGAGTGATTAAAATGTGTATACCCCAAAGAAGAGAAGAACCCAGGGAATGCTAGGAACGTAGTACAGGAACACTTCAGTAACTCTGCAATAGTTGCCTTGTTTTTAGCAGGAATTATTGACTTCAGCCATGCAGGACCTGAAATGACTCTAAAACCAAACAAGCATTGTTGCAGTGCTCAGGTTCTGGAACGGGTACAGCAAGTGTACAGGGCCAGCAGGGACCTGGCACAGTGCCCTGGTGAATAAACCTTCCCAGAATCCACAGAACTGGGGGATGCAGCACAAAGCTGCATTGAAACTTGTGTGCCTTGGAGTTTACGAGCCTTGGCTATGCTCAGATAGAACATGAGAACTGGGGAATTCTGCAGCATGTAGTCCACAGTGGTCACAATTCAAGGATTACGGTCTTAACATGCTTGAGCTGGTTCTTCATAAAACTAGCTCAGCTTTATAGCCAAAGTCGGTAGTAACTTTTTCAGATCCATGTTGGTACTGGAAGTGATACAGCTGTTCAACCAGGCCTCTGATTATTCTTATCTCTGCCTCCCTTGCCATTATTGCTTTGAAACAGGGAAACTTACATGGATTCTTGAAAGATGAGTATGTTTTTGAAGTTCTCTAGCCTTTTCATCAGCTTTCTTCCAAAATTTAAGAAGAAAAAGTTGAAACCATAAATGTCTGAGCTTGCTATTTAGTTATGCATGACAGATCCGAAATTATTCAGCCTTATTTTTTTCTGACTTGCTTACCAGTGTTTTTCCTTTAAAAGATCTCTTCATGCTTGTCTTAAATTTTGAGTTCATTGGAATTGCTTTCTGCAGTTTCTGTAAATGGCTGTTCTGTCACAAGAGCCTGTTAAAGCTTCCCACTATGTTCATGGAATTTGAGCTGGAATTTAAAACAGGAAACTTCTGTGCTGAATTCAGAGCAAAATAAAAATTAAAACTTTAACACTTGTGTTCTGCCATTCTCCATGATTTTTATTATGGTTGGTTGAACTACTACTAGTAGGTGTTTTGTGATAGTTACTCAGACTTGCTCTTATAAAACTTTGTCACATGTATTTGAGGCACATCTAGTAGGACTATTTGCATACTGAAATGCATGTAAATATTCAATTATAATTAAGATGCTTGCATTTCAAGCAAAATGTAAAAACAGCTCAGTATTACAATGATGAAGATACTAGTCATGTATATGTTTCTAGAACAGATAAATTTTAAGCATCTGGTTTGCAGGAAGAAGGCTAGTGTTGATGATGGAGAGAAGCGGAGTTGTTTAAGACATGTGGCCAAGAATCAGAAGACCTGCATCCTTCTGGTTCAGCTGGTGCTGGTGTGAAACTTACTGAATGATGTCTTGTCTCTTCTTTACCCTTTGTTGACATTGTAAAGTATTGTGGGTAACAACTTTCTCTCATTTCTTACTTGTACAGTACCCAGCATGCTGAGACTATCCTCTGTTTGGTGCCATAGAGTATTAGAGTAACAGAAATATTAAGGGGGCAAAATACATTGGAAATACTACTGAAGTATGCAACTGAATCCTCAATGATTAAATAGTGATCCTAATAAACAGTTAAGGCAAGTTTAAATGTTGTCTTTTTGGGGGGGGAAAAAAAAAAATCTTTCCTTGATGGCTTGTGTTTAAAATAAAAGAATGAAACAACTCAACCAAAAGAAGACCTGTAAGAAACTGTCACTGCTTCTACCTCTTTTCTTTCATCCCTGCTCCTTCCCAATTGCTGATATTGTAAGAGAATTCTCTTCAGGATTTTCTAACTGCTCCAGCAACTCATAGTTCACTATTCTTGTGGGTTTTGGTTTTTTTTTTATTTCCATGCCTCTTCTCTCCACACTGTCGCATCCCATTCCTTGTTTGGTTCACAAAATATTTCATTTTGTAGACTATCAAAAGCACTCATGTTTTGAGACTGAATTCTACTTCCCTACAGGCTTGATTGTATTCCATCAAATCTCAACATCTAAGGATGTCAGTTTTTTATGGTTAGTTATGCAAGTTGTGGATTGTACCCCTGTCCTTGCATCCCTAATTGCAGCTTTCAGAGACATAATTCAACACAGTACTTAAATAGTACTTGTACAATTAAGGGCTTTGCTGAATTTTGACATGGAACATGAACCACAAATGCAAGTGAATGGGGGAGAAAAGCAGCAATTTCAACCTTTGAAACATAGGTAGATGACATGGAAAACTATGATGACATGGTCTGGGGTTCTGTTTTATTTTCCCTGCAAAAAGCCATTCTTGTGAGAGATGGCTATTGCATGGGTTCAAGTACATATGAGAGTGCTGTACTAGATGTGGTCAGTCTTTTCAGTTTACCAGCTACTTCTGCTTGTTTTGGAGGTACTTCTGACACTAAACAAGTCTCCTTCTAGACATGTAAGAAGCTTCTTGAATGCGAACAGCTTCTGTAAAGCCAATTCTTCCATTGTAGTGATGTTTTTGAAAGCTATCTAGTCTTTAGCCACTGTTCTAAGTAAACAGGCTTTTCAGTTTCTTCTAAGACAAATTACAGTCTCATCAATATGCATGTTTTCCCTTTTCCTTTCCCAATTATGTGAGAGCTGGAGGACTAGCTTCTGCCGTTGTCAGTTCTTTGTTAGAAAGGGATAAGCAGTTGATGTAGTATTTTGGGTGTAATTCCAACATTTTTATAACACTTATGCTACTGTCTTGTTGGCAGTAAAATATATGACTGTATTGCCATTATTTATTTATTGGGGAAAGGAGTACAAAAATACCATGTAAAGTATGTTAATTCTTTTAAGAATTGACCTTTTTTCCATGATTGCAACTTTAGGTGGTTGGTTTTTTGTGGGTTGTTTTTTTTATTCCTGTGTGTGGTGATGCAGATAAAAACAAGTCTTGCAGCGTATTATAAACCACTAT
>VYZV01009735.1:1488-20306 GCA_013401275.1 Pandion haliaetus | reverse complement strand
TTTCCAACCTAAATGATTCTATGATTATAGTGACCAGAGCTGTCTGGAAATGTTTCATTAGCTCATGTTTAATTTCCTATACACATTTTTCAGGAAAAAAATCGACATTACCTAAAAGTCATATTTAAAGTGGGGAAAAAAACCACTGAAATAGCAAAATTCCTCATAAAACAAAAAGCACAGCTGTAACAGTGAGCAAGAATGTTTACTGAAACACCCTTCTTATTGGTGGGTCTTTTTTTATCTCTTTCTCTTTCATGTGTTCTTTCATTTTATTGTTTTAAGAACAATACATATAGTGATTTCTATACCTCTTGCAGTTCATTTGGAAAACTGGTTTTGTTTCTCTTTGTTTACAGAGAGCGGAGCCTCCATTCAAATTCAAAGCTTGGCACAGCTTATTAACATCTAGCAAATACTATATCTCTCAACAGGTAGACTTTTCAGTGTCAATTCAAAGTGAAGCTTGTGGCCTTTCCTTACTGAAACCCTAATGGGAGAAATCTTTTCTTTATATGCAATTGTAACAGTTGCAGCAACAACAGTGGTGAAGACCTGCATTCATCCAAACTCCACCTTCAAAACTCTGAGATTTCAATTGTTCAGAAGCTTCACAAAATGTTCTTATGTTTGGATTAATCTGTGGAGACCATCTCTATGGAGAAAAAGAAATCTCATCTTGAAATCCAGTGGGTACCACAACAACAAAGGGTAAACAAACAAACAAATTGAAAACAGAGTGAAGAGAGGAAAAGATGTAAACTTCATGAGATAAACCTGGCATTACATGGGAGGAAGTGCATAACAGTGTTCAGCATGAAACATATCTACACAGTGAAACAGAGATTGCTCCTTTTAGCTACTTCCCCCCGCCGTTTTCAGGTTGAATATGCTTCCTGGCAAAAAACTCTCTTTCTACTCTTTTCCTGCACTGAAGAACTCTACATTGTCTAAGTAGTATTTAAATCAAAATTGGGCCAGGCCTATATACAGCAAACTATCTCTCAATATATAACGAACATATGCTCAAAATATGCATCTACATTTTTCTTGTAGTCCTGGCAAGTATAAATATGGGCTAAGAACAAAATATATATGGCCAGATACTCCAATTGAATAACAAATATACCTCCACTGAAGCCAATGTTAGACAAGCTGGGGAACTGGTCTGCTTTCTCAGAGGGAGTTCAATAGGAAAAGAAACAGGGAGTAGTGAGGAGATTCACTACAGCAGTTACTATGACTACCTCTTGATTATGGACATAGTGCATAATATTACACAGCTCTTAATGTTTTAACTTCTTAAAAAAAAATTTACCAAACTAATCCCCCAAACCGAACCCAACCACCACCACCATCCCCCCCCAAACAACAACAACAAAAACAGGAACATGTTTTTCGTTCTTAACTAGTGTAGAATTACCTGACGTTTCATGAATTACTGAAGTCCTCCTCTCTATAGAAACATTGTCTGGTATCCTTATTTGAGGAAGATGTCACACCATCTCCTTTTTTGAATGGCCTGTGACCTTGGAGTTCTTCCATCTTCTGCAGTGGAAATCTTAAGCAGCAGTGGTAGAAAGCACAACTAACCTGGGGTACTCACATACACTCTTTCTCAGACTTGTAAAGGCATTTACAGATGTAAACTGTGGATGGTAAAAGCCTTCTTTGGCTTGTTTAGAAAGGTGAGCAAATTCTCAGAGTGTGAGTTTGACTTGGAAGTCAGTTCCCTGTGGGACAACACAGTAGCCATGACTTTATGCAGCTACTGAATAAGCCAATGTACACAAATGACACTATAAAGTGCAGGACTAATACCTTTTACCTGTCATTCTTCTGCCTAATATGAATATGTTAGAATATTACCTTTTTTTTAAGCCATGCTTCAAATAACACTTTAATAACAGTCCCAGACATTTCATGGTAACTTTCATATTGTACATTCCCAAAATGCTTCAGAAATGCCATCTGTCACTAAAAAATGCAGATCCATCTAGTCATATATCTGGGAATGTAGTTAATATTTCATTAAAAGTCAGATTATTTATATCAAATTTTAGTTTTATTAGAGATAACTTGCATCAAATAAAAAATTTCACCACTGTTTTTGTGAATGTTTGCATATTTCTTACTGATCTGAATATGACTTGTATTCTGTGAAAGCTAGGTGACATCAACTCCTTTGCATATTAAAACATAAGAAACAAGGCATATTACATAATAAATCGACATTAATTCTGTAGTGAAATAGCATTTTGTCAATACACCTCCAATTCTCCAAAATATAAGCACCGAATCTTGTACTATTCACAGACATTTCTTTAAGTAACTAAGGCAACTTGAAAATAAGTCCCTCCACAACTAGAGATAAGAAATTTTTTCTGCAGTGTTTCTCCAGGTTTTCAAGAAAATCAATTCAAAACTATTTTTTTGTTTCAATCCAAATGAGGGAAACACCCTGACTTTGTATGAAAGACTTGGACAATCTTGCAATTGCTTTGCTCCTTGTTTTTTTCTTTAGTTCACTATTTAAAATTGTGCATGCAAAATCAATCTCCCTTTAAAAAGCAAGCAAAATTTTAATTGTGTAAAAATATTCCAAGTTAGCTACAAAAACATTTATTGTTTTTACTTCCCTTTTGTGACCACTTCTCCTTAAATTCTCTTTTGTACTGTCATATACCTTATATGTCACCTACATATTGATTATGGTTAAATTTTTTCTAGAGGTAGGTGGTACAGAGTGCAGATACATTTAAATTAAAACCAGTCTAGTGATTCAGCTGATGGGTTGAAAAAGCTTGAACTGGCAAAAATACCCCTTCTTATGTCACATTTACATGGGAATGATCTTTCATTTACGGCAACAAACAGCATATTCAATAGCTAAATAAAAGCTAATGATTTAATTCTTTGAGTTACAATAGGGTAGGCACTGCCAGGTAATGCCTATAAAAACTTTAAATCAATGGGATTACTGAAATTTTATTTAGTCACCCACACAAGCCTAATTTTTTAAATGCAAGGATCAAGCCTAAATAAATCTTTATTTAAGCATCTAAACAGAAAAGATGTTACAGGTGTTCAGACACTCACAAATTGCCACTCAGCCAAAGGATTTCCAGTTAACAACAGATGATGTTCCTTAAATTAGTATATTTGCATTGTGATGACTATGCTTACAAATTTAAACTAAGCATCTTGCTAGAATGAAGATGACAACACCTCTTTTGCTAGCTTATATTTTCACAGGTTAAAACACAGTTAATGCTTGAGATCTACCGTCCCATCACATATTATTTTTCATGTTTTCATGCATACTTTGTCAATTTTGCCTTCTGCATGCATAAGTGCTGTCAATACTTAATAAAATGGCAAGCATTAAAGCATCTTGATAGCCTTCTAAGATAGATATTTACTCCTTTGACAGAGGCAAAAGTAGAAAAACAAACATCACCCTTGCAAAATAGTGTATAGTGATTAAACATCAAGAGCTGTGATTAGAAATCAGGTATTCTGTTGCTCAGTATTTTGCTCTAAGCTAATAGAGTCCCTCTTTTCACTCTCTATGATCCACAGCATTTTTAGTATAATGTAATCATCCCAAACTACTCGTACAATTAGAGACTTTTAACTTCATTACTACTGATGAAATTTTGACTAATTAATAATTCCCAAAGGAACACTTAGCATAATCTACATTTTGACAATAGAGCATGAAAATCGAAAGAACAAATGTACGTGCATTTCCAGCTGTCTTTGAATTATGACAGTGACATTAATAATTTGTTATATTCATTGTTTGGCATTTATTTAAACTGCTCATAGAGCATGATAAACATAATTAAAATTAATGAAACCTAAAGAATACACAGAGGAACAGATGTCAATGTCAACTGTATTTGCTACTTAAAGAGAACTCTGAAGTTTGAGGTTTGCATTTGATATTTGATTTATGTGACAGTTGACTGGTGTATGATTAATTGATACAAGTTATCTTTCTTATTTTACTGCTATTGAAATGCTAGTAAGAGACTACCAAAATGAAAGCAATTATTTATGAAACAATTCTGCGGTAAGTTTTACATGTTACTCCAAAGTAGTTCTTGTAGTGATGGAATTTATAAAACTTTAATATCTTACAATGAAATTCTCCTGACCATTCTGACAATATTGTAGCTTCAGTTTTAGTTGAAAGCAGATAAGTTGTCATGTATCTAGTGCATGTGCATTTTAGCTGTAAGTTTATTATGTGGTCTGCATATAAATTCAAGTTTGGGTCCCTGGCTTGGATATTTCAAAGGTCTTTTTCCAACTTCAGTCAACTCTTCTTTGAATACAGGCTTTGAATCCCAAGTTTAGAATAATATGCTTGTGGCATTAAGCTTGTGCCTTGCCCATATTTGGGAAGTAGCAGACTTTTCCAAGAGTTTGCATCACAATAGTGTTTTCCCAGGCTATAAAATGTATCATAAGGCTTTGACTTCACTTGAATTAATCCTTTCCCAGGACAGGCTCATCAGGTGCTATGGAAACCTCGCACTTAAGGCAAGGCTTAAACTCATGGAAGATGTTAGTTGCAAATAATGCATCATAAGGTTTCAAGAGAATTATGCAGTGAAGCTATGTCAAATCACTCCAACTAAGGGTATAGCCTGAATTCATCATTGGAGGCAAGGAATGTGGGCTGCCGGAGTTTCACTACCAAGCCTAAATCTGCCAGTACTAATCATAGAATCATTTAGTTTGGAAAGGACCTTTAAGATCATCAAGTCCAACCGTTAACGTAGCACTGCCAAGTCCACCACTAAACCATGTCCCTAAGCACCACATCTACACATCTTTTAAATAGCTCCAGGGATGGTGACTCCACCACTTCCCTGGGCAGCCTGTTCCAATGCCTGACAGCCCTTTTGGTGAAGAAATTTTTCCTAATATCCAAACTAAAGCTCCCCTGGCGCAACTCGAGGCCGTTTCCTCTCGTCCTATCACTTGTTACTTGGGAGAAGAGACCAGTACCCATCTCACTACAACCTCTTTTCAGGTAGTTGTGGAAAGTGATAAGATCTCCCCTCAGCCTCCTTTTCTCCAGGCTAAACAACCCCAGTTCCCTCAGCCACTCCTCATAAGCCTTGTGCTCCAGGACCCTCCAGCAGCTTCATTGCCCTTCTTTGCACAAACTCCAGCACTTCAATGTCTTTCTTGACCTTTGCATTATAGCTACCTACTGTCTGGAGAAGCAATTGAGCTGTTGCCTTCAACACACCTTAGTGAACAGAAGAAATACATGGCTGATTTTAAATGGTTTAACTTTCTCTTCTGTTTTAATTGTGTTCTCCTTAACTAATATTAGAGGGATGAATACAGAATTTTACATAGCTGTTGCAAAAAAAACCATGAAGTCAGAAAAAGTGGTTCCAAAAATAATCCACAAGTGGCTCCAAAAAAAAATCATCTTCCCATTTAGGAAATGAATACATTAAGAATCATTTAAACTATGGCCTATATTTAAATTCAAGCTTCATCTGAAGGGTTTGATTAGTCTCATTGGCAGCTTTTGAAATTACAATCCTGTGTACAAAATTGCATTTGCAGAGGACTTGCTTTTTTATTATGGAAAGCTTCCTTCCCCAAAGCTGAGTGCAAATCAAATGTTTTTCACACACATTCTGCAATTTTTTTTATGAATAAGCAACAACAACAGCGTATGCAGATAAATCCAGAAGCTGCACACTTAGCCTTCTAAAATTTGACTTACAAGTACAGGCAAGTAACATATATTGATCAACATCAACACTATTTTTCTGGGTTGTTAGCTGTTATTACTTCCTTGAACTGCCACAGATTTATCACATTGTATTGTATGAGAAAGAGACTTGCTAACATTAAATGATTCAAAACCAGCTGACATGCAGTCCTATGAGATCTCTGACGTTCATGGCAAGCATCATTCTTAACATGAATGGAAATGTAAGTATACAGCTCATAACTTCAATTGACTATGCATCAAGATGTCCTGAAGATTTAATAAAGAGTTTACCATAGTTCAGATCTCTGAATAAATGGAGTTACTTTCTGTGATTCTACAGTTCCATGCAAATCACTTATTGCTTGCAATTTTACTTGGCCTTGACTTAAATTGTCAATTATTGTTTTGCTCAATTGCCAATGTAGAGGACTCTTCATTTTGCTACCAGAGCTTTCATAAATAATACTATGATGTGTTTTCCTAACGAATGGTGAAGCTGTGCAATTCTAGATTTCAGTGAAATTAAATTATCTTCTGGAAGCTGCTTTGCCTCATTTTCTCAAACAAGTGAATAGACTAATCACTGTATCTTATTAATTGTATACCTCCACAAATGATTTTGCAAGTCCTCACATCGACAAGCTTGCTTTTCAAACTGGTTTCCCTACAGTACTAACCATCCTGAACAACATCATCTGCTTAACCCCCACCTGAAATCCTATGATTCTGAGAACAGCTCCTGATTGATTTATAGTTCCTACTGGAAAAACAAAGCAAACCAGAAACCTTAAAAAAAAGGAAGCACTGAAAGGCTTCTAGTTTCATAAATACATAACAAAAAAAAAAAAAGGAAAAAAAAAAAGCAAATGTTAGCATTGTTTCTCAAGAGGTTTTGAAATAAAAAGAAATATCAGAGAGAAGCTACGGGGCAGGAAGCAAAAAGAGAAAGAATACTTCTGCACACAATACTTGGGACAATACTCTCCTTCTTGAGCTGAGGTTCTGTGGTCCTCTATTTGTGTTAAAATGCTTTGTCAGAACCAATACTACAGTGCTCGTTAGAATGGCATTTCATTCATTAGTGATTTAGATATTGTGCCAAAATGCCAAGATACACATAGTCAGCAGCATACAGACAGTACTTCGCTTGACAAAGGTCACAAATAGATGCTTTTCCTGATGTTTCACTGTCAATCAATATACTGAATGAGCTAACCATCAATAGTTTCTGGAGCATGCTTGAATACATATAAAGCGCTTACACTAGTGCAGAGAGGACTCTCAGTTCTGAATTTGGTCATTCATTTCTCTTGCTTTTTAAAGAATTGTGAAAAAAAAAAAAAAGTAATTTCATTGCCCAGGGATGCAGAGATGCTTGAAACAGGAACAGAATACCTGCTGTTATGTGTGCATGTATAAATTAGGAGCGATCTGCTCTGAAGATGTGGCTCCTTGAGCTACTAAGAAAAAGCCTAACTGCTGCCAGAGGCAATGCATTATCCACAACAGAGCTGAATATGGGATTCAGTGCTCTGCTAAACTAATTCCCTGTAATGCTTCATCCTATGCAAACTACCTCTCAGAACTTGTACCACAAAATGTGTGGTTTCTTTGCATAGCTTAAAACTCCATGCAGCAGGAGAGTGACCAGCAATTTTTGTGGTGCTCAGAGTAGAAAAAGACTTTAATGAAAAAGTATACTACTGTAACCAAGACACTGAACATTTCCATGCTGGTTTTGTCAAAGGAGCACTAGTTAAGTTTCATGGAACCCTTATGAGATATATGAACAATTTGCACACTAAGAAACATGGACACTTTTTTTGAAACAACTACTAGCACTGTATAAAAGCAAAAAAATATATGAAAGGTATCATACACTATTGAAACTACATTTAACTGACAATGTTGAGAAAATTCTATTTGCAAGATATTAACTGAGCAGAAATTAACTGAGCAGAAATTTTAAGAATACTCTTTTTCCCATCAATCATTTCCCCAGTTTATGCAGGATTTTTCTTAAGAATCATAGATAAATTCAGGTTGTAAGGGACTTTAGGAGGTCATTAGTCTAACCGTGCTCAAAGTCAGCTGTAAGATCAGATCAGATTGCTCAGATCCTCTCTTATTTAAATTTATGCCCAGTGTCTGTTATCCCTACGCTGTGTACCTCTGTGAAGACCTTGGCTTCATCCTCTTGATAATCGTCCCATGGATGTTGGAAAGCTGATTAACAGGTTAAACCCCACCAAAGCCATCTCTTCCCCAGGCTTAACAAGCCCCACTCATTTGGCTTCTCCTCACAGACTGTGTGCTCCAGCTCCACCCATCCTGGGGGCTCTTCCCTGAACTCCCCAGTTTACCAAAGCCTTTCTTGGACTGAGTGAGGACACCAAAATTGGATGCAGATTGTGGTCTAAAGAGTGCTAAGTAGAGCGGTATGATCCCTTCCTGCTATCTCCTGGCTACACTGAGGTTCATACAGCCCAGGATGCTCTTGGCCATCTTTACTGATAGGACATGCTGCTGGCTCACATGCAGCTTGCTGTCTGCCATGACAGTCAGGGTCTTTTCTGCAGAACTGCTTCCCAGCAAGCTCACCACCAGGCTCTGTCATTGCAGGGGCTCTTCCTTCCCTGGTGTGGGGCTGGGTATTTGTCCCACAATGTTGAATTGCATGGTCTTCTTGTTGACCCATTTCTCCAGCCTCTCTGGGTCCCTCTTTATGGCAGCTCCGTCCTTGAGCATATTAGCTGGTCGCTCCAATTTGGTGTCATCTGAGAACCTGATGAGAGTGTACTCTGTTGCCTCCTCCAGGTTGTTAAGAAAGATGTGAAACAGGACAAGTCCCAGGATAAATCTTAGAGATCCTTGTGATACTGTGCTTGTTACTGGCCTCCAGGCAGTGTATGATCCATTAACCATGGCCCACTGAGACCAACCATCCAACCATTTCTTTTACCTATCTACTTGTTCACCCATTCAGATTATAATATCGTAACTTAGATACAAAAATATTGTGGGAGACAGAGTCTAAAGCCTTGCTTCTTTTCAGGTAAATTACATTCTCTCTGCTTGCTGACAAATCCAGCCACTTTGTGATAGAAGGCAATCAGGCTGGTCAAGCATGATTTACCCTTGGCACCCAGTCACCTTCTCTTTAATGTTCCCAGAATGGTGCTTTAACAGGACTTGCTGCATGGTGTCACGACCTGGGCTGGACAGACCAGTGAGGGGTCGTAGTGAATTCGGAATTCTCTCGGGCTATATTAAGGTGAAATGACACCAAATGATCAGTTAAACATTTTATTCATGGCAGAAGCAGCCTGAACTTGGAAGGTGTAATAGTAGGTGGCAGGGTTTCTCACAACAGGAACTGGCATGAAACTACCTCAGTAAATCATGTAACCCATGGTAACCATATACATCGATTCAGGGAATAAGGAGAGGCCTCTTATTGAGTCACAAGGTTCAGAGTGGATCCCCTTGCTTTCTAGACTCCTCAAAGAGGGGCCTAGGGCTGGCTAGATTCACTCTTAGTCCCAGATTTGGTCAGTGGTGTTATGTCTTAAAGGGATGAGGTGTAAGGATTATGAAAAAGGAAGGAGAAAGAGAGAGCAAGACAGAGGGGGAAAAAGGAAAAGAAAAGAAAAAGATTTCTCTGGTCCTGGGTCCAGCGTTGGTGCAGTCAGCAGAGGGGTCCAGTTCCCGTGGGCATGCATTCATGGGGCTTCAGTTTGTGTCCTTTTATCATCTCCTTGCCCCTCCTTCGGGGGTGCTCTTGAACTCATTAGGCTAATAAGGTGTCATGCACAGTTTGTGCTTTCAGAACCTTTGGGGAAATGGGGTGGTGGGCTTGGGGGGTCATTTGGGAAGTAACTTCTCCCTCCCTGCAGACATGACCATTATTTGATCTTTGGCCATACATGGTGAGCTGCCCCATGCAGCGTATCGGAACAGGGAACTGCTCATCCTCTGGCATGCCCTCCACGTTCCGTTGCTGATGGTGTGTGCCGATCTGTGCTGGCTTCTTTTCATCTGTGGTTCATTGCTATGCAGGTTCCTTGTTATGCAGTTTGTAGTTTGCAGAACTTGCCCCACCACAATGTTTGAGACATTAACTCTTTCAATCTCTCACACATGGTTTTCCCAGTGGCTGATTGAGCTTGTCTAGTCTGGAGCTCCCTAGATCATCCTTTTGGCCCTTTGTGAAGATGGGTGGGACACTTGCTTTTCTCTAATCGTTGTTGACCTTCTGCAATCTCCCTGACCTTTCAGAGATGATAGAGAATAGCCTTACAATGGCATCAGACAGCTCTCTTGGCACCCTTGCATACGGCCCACTTGGTTTTACAAACTTGCATGAGCAGAGCTTTCTCAGATAATCCCTTTCTCAGTCCCTGTTCAGCTATTAGTTAATCTCATCATAAAGTTTCAAGTAATTTGTAGTGCAGGTCTGTGGATTCTCTGTGGGTTCCCTCTCTAGTTTTTATTTCTTACAGACACACTGTTGTTCATCATTGTAATTCTAGTGCCATAGTGCACCATGGAATTTGTAGGCTGGCTGAAAGATACAAGGCTGTACTGGGTTTGCACGTCAAGGTTTTTGTAGCGGAAGTGCTACAGGGGTAGCTTCTGTGAGATGATGCCAGAAGCTTCTCCTATGTCTGATAGAGCCAGTGCCAGCTGGCTCCCGGACAGACCCACTGCTGGCCAAGGCCGAGCCCATCAGTGACGGTGGTAGCACCTCTGTGATAACGTATTCGAGAAGTGGAAAAAAAGTTGTTGTGCAACAACACTGGAAGAAAGGAGTGAGAATATGTGAAACAACTCTGCAGACACCAAGGTCAGTGAAGAAGGTGGGGGAGGAGGTGCTTCAGGCACTGGATCAGAGTTTCCCCTGCAGCCCATGGAGGTCCATGGTGGAGCAGATATCCACCTGCAGCCCATGGACAACCCCATGCCAGAGCAGGTGGATGCACCTGAAGGAGGCTGTGACCCTGTGAAGAGGACCACACACTGGAGCAGGTTTCCTGGCCGGACTTGAGACCCCACAGGGGACCCACGCTGGAGCAGTCTGTTCCTGAAGAACTGCAGCCCGTGGGAAGGACCCAGATTGGAGAATTTCATGGTGGACTGTCTCCTGTGGGATGGACCTCACACTGTAGCAGGGAAAGAGAGTGAGGAGGAAGGAGTGGCAAAGACAATGTGTGATAAATGGACCACAACCCCCATTCCCCGTCCCCCCGCGCCACTTTCAGGGAGGAGGTAGACAAATCAGGAGTGAGGTTGAGCCCAGGAAGAAAGGAGGGGTGGGGGGGGGAATGTGTTTTAAGATTTGGTTTTATTTCACATTATCCTACTCTGATTGGATTGGTAATAAATTAAACTAATTTCCCCAAGTTGCGTCTGTTTTGCCCATGATGGTAATTGCTAAGTGATCTCCCTGTCCTTATCTTGACCCACTAGCCTTTCATCGTATTTTCTGCCCCCTGTCCAGCTGAGGAGGTGGAGTGATAGAGCAGCTTGGTAGGCATCTGGCATCCAGCCAAGGTCATCCCACCACAACGGCATCAAACTGAAATTCAAGAACTGCTACATTGGTTTTTTTACCTACTGAATTTTGATTTATAGGTCAAAAAAATGAGACCTCTGCAGGAGGAAATGGATGACATTACACAGGATTTAGTCAAACATGAAAAGAAAAATTAGAAAAGACTTCAAAATCTTTCTGCATGTTATTTTTTTTTAAGAAAATTGCTATCACCACCAGCCAAAGAAGTCTGTCATTAGATCTTGTTTCGGGCATCTAGACTCCATGTTCTTTAAAAAGAAACCAGGAATGACTAGCAATATTTTGGCTGCAGACTGTAACACCAATGATGCTTAAACATAAAACTATGACAACAAGAAAAGACAGTGACCTGAAGGTCCGTATTATCAGAGGACCTGGAGTCCTGATAAGTCTATATGTAAAGTTCAAGATTTAGTTTATGTCCTGGTTTCAGCTGGGATAGAGTTAATTGTCTTCCTAGTAGCTGGTACAGTGCTATGTTTTTGATCTAGGTATGAGAAGAATGTTGATAACGCACTGATGTTTTCAGTTGTTGCTAAGTAATGTTCAGTCTAAAGTCAAGGCTTTTCAGCCTTTGATGCCCAGCCAGCAAGAAAGCTGCAGGGGCACAAGAAGCTGGGAGGGAACACAGTCAGGGCAGCTGACCCAAAGTGGCCAACGGAGTATTCCATACCATATGACGTCTGAGGAACTGGTGCGTGCGCATCGCCGCTCAGAGACTTCCGGGTGCGTTGGTCGGCGGGTGGTGAGCAATTGCGTTGTGCATCACTTGTATATTCCAACCCTTTTGTTATTACTGTTGTCATTTCATTAGCGTTATCATTATCATTATTAGTTTCTTCTTTTCTGTTCTATTAAACCGTTCTTATCTCAACCCATGAGTTTTAGTTCTTTTCCCGATTTTCTCCCCCATCCCACTGGGTGTGGGGGGGAAGTGAGTGAGCGGCTGCGTGGTGCTTAGTTGCTGGCTGGGGTTAAACCACGACAGTTTACAACCTCAAACTACCTTCCGAAGTGCTTTGAAAAATTTGAATGGATTTTTCTCATAAATTGGCTGGGAAGAAATCCAGAAGTCATTTCGAAAACATACACAATTTTCTTTCAAAGAGGATTATGTTGTCTCTAAATGCTCTGTTAGGAAAGACATTCTTGCAACTTTTGTTCTTAGCAAAAGAAGAGGACTGGACTTTCCTGTATCATTTCAGCCCATGCAGTGGGAAGCAAGACCCCATGATCATGCAAGTTCAGCAGTACTACATGAACTAGCTATGAAAAATATGATGTGAGATCAGGAATCTATATGAAAAACTTTGCCTTAGTCAGGCTGTCAACAGAGTTTAAAAATTTTCACATAAAACCCTTTTTCCCACTTTTATAAGCAATAAAGGACTTTAAATATTTTGGTTTTTTTTTTAATCTGCATCATGTGATGAGTGATAAAATTGATCACTCCTTAGAAGATGTATGCTCCAATAGTAAATCCAGAATGTGATTAAGCATTAGTCACTTAACAGTAGAATATATAATATTCGTTAACTAATGGCTTTTTTCCCAATTTTATGGTACATGCTTATCATTGCAGTATGCAACATCATTACTGTAGTGAACTTGAGAGCCCAAAAGAATGAGTATAAATTAATTAGTAGACATTAAGATTATCAAGAACTCAAAAGCTGTTTTTTTATGTAATTAATTAATATATTTTAATTATTTAAATGTCACAGGACTTACAATATATTATAAAATATAATAACTTAGCGTTTGGGGTTTGTGTGGCAGGGGTTTTGGTAGCAGGGGAGGGGTTGCAGGGGTCGCTCCTGTGAGAAGCTGCTAGAAGCTTCCCCAGCTCCAAGTTGGACTTGCCTCTGGCCAAGGCCAAGCCCATCAGCGATGGTGGTAGTGTGTCTGGGAGAACAGATCTAAGAAGGGGAACCTGCAGCGGGTGTGGAGAGTGAGAGAAACCCCTCTGCAGGCACCAAGGTCAGTGCAGAAGGAGGGGGAGGAGGAGCGGGGGAGGAGGGGATGCCCCTGCAGCCCGTGGTGAGATGGCAGGCTGCCCCCCTGCAGCCCAGGGAGGGGAGCAGGGGAGCAGATGCTCACTTGCAGCCTAGGGAGGAGCCCACGCCGGAGCAGGGGGATGCCCTCCAAGATGGCCAGAATCCCATGGGAAAGCTAGGAGTGGAGCAGTCTCTTCCTGAAGGACTGCAGCCCATGGAAGGGACCCACACTGGAGCAGTTCATGAAGAACTGCAGACTGCGGAAAGGACCCATGCCAGGGAAGTTTGTGAGGAACTGCAGCCGGCAGAAAGGAACCACGCTGGTGAAGGACTGTGTCCTGTGGGAGGGACCCCACGGTGGAGCAGGGGACGAGTGAGGAATCTTCCCCCTGAGGAGGAAGGAGCAGCAGATACAAGGTGTGGCGAGCTGACCCCCTAACCCCCATACCCTGTTCTCCTGCGCCGCTGGGAGGAGGAGGGAGAGAGAACCTGGAATGGAGCTGAGCTGGGAAGGAGGGAGGGGTGGGGGGAAGATGTTCTGAGGTTTGATTTTACTTCCTAATATCCTTGTTTTGATTTGCTTGGTAGTAAATGAAATTGATTTTGTTTCTTCCCCAAGTTGAGCCTGTCTTTTGCCCGTGAGTGGGGAGTGATCCCTCCCAGTCCTTGTCTTCACCCACAAGCTTTTCTTTATCTTTTCTCCTTATCCCACCAGGGCCGGGGGGAGGAGTGAGCAAGCGGCTGCATGGTGCTTTGTTACTGGCTGGGCTTAAACCATGACACTTAGAAAGTAACTTAGAGTCATCATTTAAACAACAATTCCTATTTTGTGGAAATAGGAAACTAAACGTTCAGCAAAAGTAATATCATGCAGAATGGTTAAAAGAAAACTGCTTAACAATGTTGGTCTTTTTTAATATGATATTCACAGAAGTTTAACTTTACTAAAGTGAGTGGATATGTGTGTGTGCATACATGAGCAAGTATTGACTAAAATTATCACTACCTTGGGAATGGCATTTTATTAATTAACATACAAGCAATTAAAATAAATATTCTAAATTTTTTCATATTTCTGACTTAAGAGCTAGTGTTTGACTAGACTATCATGGAAACTGTCATATGTGATCTGATTAGTATTTAACAGTATTTACTTGCTTTAAGAATACATAGTTTCTATACGATAACAAAATTATAGCCCCAGAGGACACAATCAGAGATAATTATCTCATTTTTTGATGAAAGTGAACTGAATTATTGGGCATTAAGTCTTCCTGGAAAAAAGTCATGACTACTTCATTTTAAATTCGTACAGCTAACATTATTATTACTGGCATCCAGTCTTACACTGATTGCTCTAATAGAACAACTGACTGCCAAAGTTAATGTCTAGAGGTCCTGCTAAATGAAAGCCTTAAAGTCTGGCTCATTTTGTGTTGCCAACTACACAAAACTTAAATATTTAACCTTTTGCCTTCCCATCACGTACCTATTACAGACATAATGCCTTCTCAAAACTCGATTTTCTACTAAGTATAGTACTAGCTCTGAGTCAGTGAGTGATACAAGGGGCATTAGAGTGTAAATGGATACTGAAGGAAGGGCAGGCTGCCTGCAGCCACTCAGCCCACTCCACAAAACATCTTCCCAAATCCGTGCAAAGCACTTTGAGCTCCCTCCTGCTGCTATCTTTTAGGGGCAGATGGCTAAATGGGCAGGGAGACTAAGGACATTGTATGTTTCTGTGTTGAGAAGAGGCACCCAAGCATTGAGTGGTTGGGAACAGCAGGTCTCAGATGACCCTGGCACTCCTCTCCAGTTAGACACAGATGGGTCGGTTAAGAGAAAAGGTCTCACTTTCAGGCAGCTGCAGAGAGACAATTAGCAACTCTTGCTCGTATTGCATACTACTGACAACCACAACACAACTTCACTGCAGCAGTGTCAGGAAAAGGGCCCTAGAACCTAAGGAGGGGCTAGACAGCTAGTCTTCCATCACGGACCCCTTTGCTATGGTGGTAGCACCAGTGATGCCAGCAGGGGCCAATTAAAGCCCAATCTGCAAGCTTAATGGACTCTAGCCTGGCCTAACCAAGACTTTAAGAAGTACATCATGTCGAAAAAAAGCACACCTAACCTCAGTCAGGAAGAGCATGGTCTCCTTAAGGGTACAGCTATGCTCCTGGAAGTACAGTTGGTCAGTGCCATAACCACCTGCTGCAGTTACCCAGGTTGAGTAAAGCAGAAAAGGAGTCTTAGAGGGTGATAGACTTATAGGAGTAGGATGAATTCCTTCAAACTATCATGTGTTTATTGACAGATTTCAAGCACTAAAGAACATTTCTGTGCCATATTTTGTAAAGGTGGGTGCTGTCACCTACTAAGCAGGGAAAAAATAAAGCCACAGGGTGAATGAGCACCAGCACAAGCAACAGAGCCTAATGTTCCAAGCACAGGAGATGATGTTTAGCAGCAAAGCCAGGAGAAAAAACAGGACTCCCTGGACTTGAATATTTTCCAGGAAACCAATTTCTCCAGTGAACTTTATTGCCTTACGATCAACTCTACCTCAAACAGGAGATCTCTGAAAAACTGAAAATTGGGCAAGTTCTGTCAATGGCCTACTGGATGAAAATGAACAATTCATTTTTTTTACCTTCTTCCTTAGCTTCACAGGCCACAGTATTGGCAAAATGATGCCTGCCCTCTGTTTTAAGCATATTGAGTCCAATAGAGAACTACATTATTCACGTTTCCAGTTTTTGAAGGACTTCTTGTACCGATGGATGTTCTTAGCTCTATTTTTATAGAGTTCCATTTTTAATGTATACATTTTTCTCTATTTTTCATTGCCTGGGTGATCCTGATTTATAAGTACTGTAGGTCAACTATAAAATAAGTTTTGATTTTCTGAAATCTCTCTTTGAAAAGGAAATGGCTGTTTTGAGGAGTAAAAATTGGCATAGAGCAGAGAAAAAAGTTAAGTACATATAAATAAATATGTCCTTGTAGCCATAGAAGAATGATGGTGAGGGTTATCAAAACTAGATATGACCTTTATTCCCTCTGCTTCTGGCAATTTCTGGAAACCGGAAAGCTTTGCTGCGGTTACAGCTGAAAACCCAAAGGCATATATATAGCTATTATAGTGTTTCCATACTGAGATGTTCCAAAGCTAGGACAGTTTTTATTGAACTGAAATTTTAGAATTAAAACTAAGAAAAAATAATCCCTGCACAATAAAGACGGTCTTAAAGAAACATAACAGGTATTGACAATTAATAAATTAAAGTTGAGGCAGTTTGGGCAGATCTCATCCTTATCTGCATGTGTGGAAGGCAAAATAAACCAACAATTCTGATTGTGATATGTGTCAAAATCAATTATTATGGTGTTACATTTGATTAGAACAGAATGCACAGAATGATCATTTTAATATCATGCTTAGCCAGTAGGATATTGTCTGAGTCTTTTTGACCTTCTTAAATGTTTCAAAATTCCTCCAGCAATTTCCTCTAAAATTTTTACTCACTTTACTTCCACCTTCAATTACATCATTCTAATAAAAAACCAAATTAAAACACTGAGCCTAAGCAGCTTCTAGCATATTTTAAACATTACTTTAGTGAAAAAAATTAAAGCCAGAATAAGTATAATGATCTTCTATCAGCCTTTGTTTTCCAAGTCATTACAAAAATGAATAATAAGTTATTTTAGATGATTTGTAAATTATCTTTACCAGAAATTCTTATTTTAAGGGACTATATTCCTTGTTATGAATTATTGATCTATTAATTGTAGATTTCTTTCTTTAATGTTGAACTGGGGCATAAACTTTATTAAATGCAACTGAGAGTGCTCAGATTCATTTACTTGTCTTGCTCCTGTACTAAGTTAGTTTCTCAACAGGGTTTTTATGCTTGAATTTCCTACACACAGCAGGAAAGTTGTGAGTAGGTAAGGAATTGCTCCACTCCACCTTTTGCTCTCCATTCTATAGGGACAATATGACTAGCAAGGGAAAAGGAAGAGGAAAAGCCACAATTTCAATGTTCTGTACCTTTCAGCTCAGAAAGACCATTTCATTCCTCCTCTAAGAACATTAGTAATTGCAGTATATAAAACAAAGTCTTGTGACCTGCATTGTTATGGCTTAGTTGTTGTCTTCTGAGAGGAGAAACAGAAAATTAGCCAGAATTCATTTTGCTATATTTAGATAGAATTACATAAACTAGATATGGTGATACCAATGAATATTTTAATAATTAATTATTGAAAAACTACCTCAGCCTAACGCAATCAGTTACCTTTATGAATAAAATACCTTTATGATGCAAGAAAACATGCCAAAAGGTTATATGCTGTTGCATTCTTTGGGTATATTACACCAGTTGATGGTAAACTTGTCATTAGCTCAAAAAATTTGATGGTTAAACTTCATATAAGCTGTTTCCACATAAAATTGATATCACCTCTTGGCATTCTTGATTTCACGCTGTATCAGGTGTTTCTCATTTTCTTGCAATGATTTGAAACAAAAATAAAATTATACAGGCAGCATGCTACTTTTAACCAAAATTTGAAGGAAAAATAAATATGTCCCATATCTATCTGGACCAAGCTAGTACTGCTGGGTGGTTTAGCACAGGTTTGGTATTAATAAGCTTGGCATCACGATATCAGGAAAAATATTGGTAAGTGCTAAAAGAAAGTATAAGCAAGCTGTACTTTATCTGTGTAAGAGCTGGTGGATCTGTGATATTCCTGATACTATCTGGGTGAGCCACCTGTTCAATTTAAATTTTATTTTCCTGTTTACACAAAACAGTAAGAAAGGTTTTGGAGGAAATTGGATGTAAACACACTATGTTGCAAATCAGAAAATAACGCAACAAGAAATTGAACAAAGAAAAGCAAGAAGAAAGATAAACTTATTGAATTGTATAAGCTGCAGCAGTAAAACACTGCAGACACGAAATGTAGAAAGTTGACACCTTTCATTGTATAATATAAGCAAAAGTCAGCAAAGTCTTGGAGATAACTCAAAAAAGCAACAAAAATTTAACAGCTAATCACTGAAGACCTAGATCAAATGAAGTTCCAACAGCTCTACTCTGAATCCAACTGATCCCAGTTTTACAGAAATACATATAAAAAAAATACAGAACTCTTGTCCTTCAAGGAAATTGGTGCATGCGTATGTATCATCCCTGCATCAAATGAGAAATCTCACCATTTCTTTGTTGTCTTTCTCTCCATACTGTTTCACCAGTGTTATTTACACTTTTGTCCAACTCCACAGATCATTGTCCTGAACATTTTATAAATTAAATGGATTTAATTTTCTTGTTAAATGTAGAATGAATAATCAAACCCAAATTCTATGTGTTTTACTGTGAAAACTTAACAAACAAAAAAAAATCTGTAGAAAACATCAAGGAAAATGAAAAGACAGAGCTATAATGATGTCTTGCCTTGTGTCTGCAGATATTAA